>PVJX010004743.1:0-68947 GCA_004027295.1 Dolichotis patagonum
CTAGCTATTATTTGTAGATTCAAGCCAATGCTATAAACTCACCTCATACACAGCAAGATCTATGCCCGCATAAGGTATGATGCCTAATAAATTGGGAACATAACCTTTGTAAAAAGCTCCTAAGCCTTCATGTTTCAAAATCTTCTTGGCACAATCATATATTCCAGAATATTGGCCTGTTTTGCCTACAGCCAGCCTGGTTTTCAAAACCTAGATATGAAAGAATTAAACAAACTATTATGATTCATATTAAATGTAGCATCATAAAATTCAAAAGAAGCAAATTTTTGGAGAAAAAATACCTAGCAAATATTGTCACTCAAATGACTATTTGATTACATGTTTTCTCTTCTTTATTACTTCTATTGAGGGGCCAAAGCAGATCTGTCTGAGAGAGGTGACAGAGGAAATGGAGAAAAGATAATCTATTGATACCAAAACAAAACCACTTGATGTGTAAGGTCCCGAGGGAAGTGCTAATGTAAAGGATAACTCTAGTCTTTCTAGCTTGAAGCATAAGATGTAGGAGGTAGGAAGTTGATGCTATAACTGAACTGGAGAGTATAAGAAAAGAAGATGAACAGGTACTCATCTTGGTTAGGTCTTAACAATCATTAAAAAGTCCTTGTTACATCAATAAAAATATTCATGGCTAAAGTACTGTTTTTGCTCTAAAGTAAAATTTGGCAAATGTGTTCTATAAAAGGCCAGAGATAGTAAATATTTCAGACTTCATAGGCCTAAAATACCAGGTGCCTATTGCATATTCATCCGTTTTCTTTTGCTTTGATCTTATCTACCTCTTGAAAGTGTAAAAACCACTCTTAGCTTGAGGCTATTCTAAACTATCCACAGGTATATGGTCTGCCAACTCTCATGCTATGTAAAGTTGTCTAGTTAGGATCACCATCCTATCATCAAATCCTGAAGTTCTAGTATTAAATTCATGGTACATAAACTCTTTGGAGAGGAATTCAGTTATAATTCTCATCAATACTAAGGCAGCCAGCCTCTAAGGCAGCTCTCAACACAAACTTTGTCTCCAGGTATGCACAGTTATGCGTGGTCCCCTTCTGTACTCTACCAGACTTGCTCTATGTGATCAGTGGAATATAGCAGAAGTGATGAGAGACAGCAGTTTCCACCTTGAAAACTTACTCTCACAAGTTCTCTCTCTCTCTCTCTCTTTCCCTCCTCCCTCCTCCCTTCCTTTCCCACTCTCCCTCTCTCTCTCCCTCTTACACACACACACACACACACACACACACACCTGTAAAACCAGATACCATGTTGTGAAGCCTATAGAAAGGCTATATGACAAGGAACCAATACTTCCAGCCAACAGCCCATGAGGCCATGCAACATCCACATGGGTGACCATGGAAGCAGACCCACCCAGCCGACCCTAAGGTGAGTGCAGCCCTGGCTGCACTTTCACAGTAAGGCTGTGAAAAACCTACAGCCAGAGGAACGCAGACAAGTTGCTCCCAAATTTCTGGTCCATAGAAACAGTGAAATAAGAAGTGCTTGTTGTTTTAAACTGTTCTTTTGGGATAGCATATGACACAACAGTAGCCAGCTGATACAAACACCAATAAGCAGTCACACTTCACAATGGTACTCACCTCCATGGGATAAATAAAAGTCTGTGCAGTTGCTCCAGCCATGGAACCAGAAATAAATCTCTCAAAGGTTCCTATCTTTTGTCCTTCCTCAGTAAGCAACTTCTTGTACTGTATGAATAAATTTTTAAATGCACATTAACACCTGTTATAGACTAAACTGTATTAACCCCAAAATTCATACACTGAACCCTAATGTGTGGTATTAGGAGATGGGGCTTTCAGAGGTAATTAGGGTTATATGAGGTCATAAGAGGGGAGGTCTCACAGTATTATCATCCTTACAAGGAGACATCAGAGTTTCCACTCACACATGTACCAAGAAAAGATCATCTAAGCATATAGCAAGGAGTCCTCACTAGAAACTAAATTGGCTGGACCCTTTATCTTGGACTTCCAATCTCCATAACACGAGAAATACAGTTTTATTGTTTATACCACACGTTCAGTGGATTTTGTTATGGTAGCCCAAGCTAACCATGACAATACCAAATTAGATCCAAAATGTCCGCCAAAGGTCCCTCAAAAAATTACACTAGGGGTGTAATCTGACTCCTAGCTAAATGTGATATTAGGAGATACAGTTATTAGGAGGTACTATGATATTAAGTGTGATACTGGAGGGCAGAGTTCTTTCCTGTCTCTTTTCTTCTTCCTCTTCCCTTTCTCCTTTTCCTCCTCCTCCTCCTTTTCTTCCCCTCTCCCACCTCATTCTTTCAGTTTTTGGGCTGCCATGGTTTGAGCAGTCTTCCTCTACCATGTCATTTCTGCCTCTGAACCAGCCAACTGTGGATTGAACTTTCTGGTACCATAATAAACCTTTTCACCACTGTCTACATCAGGTATTTTATCTCAGTGTAGGAAGGCTGTATAGTTTAATAGGCTCTAGATATGACATGATTATCCTGCAGCTCCTTCCTGCTTCTCAGTAACATACCTAGCAGAAAAGCAAGCCTGAAATGCTAATATTCACTCAGTTTACCTGACAATGGTTTTCAGGTAAGATTTCCACAGAACACAGATATTCCACAGACTTGACCGTCACTCCTTTGTTAAATCAACAATAGTATTCTTTTCTAGGCTTATAGAAAATAAAGTTTTCACAATTTTTAGATATTTTCCCATACGAAACATGAGCTAGGTGACACTTAACACGTGCCTTAGTTACTTTTCTCATTTTGAGACAACATATTTGAAACCCAAAGTTAAAGGAGGAAAAGTTTATTTATCTCACAGTTTGTAGAGGTTTCAGACTATAATCAGCTGGCTCTAAGGCAGGCTGGATGGCAGACGGGCATCACAGAGGAGAAATAATCCATGGCAGGCAGAAGGTAACAAAGCAACGAGGGGCAACCACAGCTCTTTCTATCCCTTATACCTTACCTAGGGACTTACAGTGGGTGGCACTCACACCCTTAATCCTAGTGCCCTTGATCCTAGCATTGCACCATTAATAAATTCCAGCTTCACACACTCTAGATAGAGCCACCCGACCGATGACCGTATGAATCGTTGGGGGGGACCTCTAAACACAAGCCATGACATGTCATAAAGATTAGGCCCCTATCACCTTTCGTTCCTGTCTATATGTTCAACCATCATTCCTCATTGTATTTCCAGAAATGTACTCCATTGCCTTTGAGGCACAAGGAACCACCTTCCATTCCCCCAGTAAATGATGCTTTCTTGTATCTACATGTCTATCCACTGCTTGAAATATCTACCTTTCCCTTCTTAAGGGGCAAGGGTCTCAGGTAAGCTTGGACTCAAATTCCAACTCTTGCAGTTCTGTCTTCTCATTCATTCATTAAGGACTGACTGGCACAAAGCAAGGTTCTGGAAATAAAAACCTAAAAGCAAGTAGCTATTGCCTGAGGAAACTTAGTGTCTCACAAAGGAGACAGACTAAGCACTGAAATAATCAGAGCTCAATGTGAAAGAAATGTAACAGAAGGAAACAAACGGAACCATAACAATGCAAACAGTTTCTTGGAGGAAATAGATTTTTGAATAAAGTCATAAGGCACATTCACCACATGTGACACGCAGAAAGAGAAATGGTGAATGTGTGCTGCGGGAACAGGGAGGGGGTGGGAGTGTGGCAAGTAGGAGAGAAAGGACTACTGCACTGTGGACATGCTGAGTTGGAGGTACCCCTGGGGTATCAAGCAGAGAAGCAGGGATACATAGTACACGAGTGGATGCCTGAGTCCAGAGAAGAAGATGTTAGAATGGAGGCAGTCAGTCTGTAGGTGGCAGCTGATACCATGTGAACAACATACTTCACTGCTACAATGCCACTGCTATCATGATGACAACCCAAACAGAACGCAGTGTTATCTCAAACTGATAATGTGTTAGAGAACACTACAGACCAGGGTAAACATACTCTTGTTTTTCTAAACTACTAGTTATTCAGTGAACAGAACTTATCTGAACCGAGAAGTGAGATTTCTAGGCATTCTGGAAAATTTGAAAATATGTATGACATTATATTTACCCTGAAGTAACTGAGTTTTCATTATCCAGTGGAAACTAGGTGTCCTGCAATTTAGCAGTCTAAAGAGACTGGGCAGGGGAGACACTGGCTTGGGTTGGGCGCTCAGGAAATGCTTCTCACGGGAAGTTGCTGGAATGAGTAGGTCTTTGGCAGAAGGTGAGAAAATGGAGTGGCAGCCTAAGCCCCAGAAACCATAAAAATACTTTACCACACTGCATAAACAGCTTTTTCTTGATGTCTAAGTAAAGTTGTCATGTAGAAATCAGAATGCTGTAGCTATAATCCCAGCACTTGGGAGGCTGAGGCACAAGGACTGCCAAAAATTCGAGACCAGACTGAGGGCTACACAGTGAGTTCAAAGCTAGCCTAGACTACAAGCAAGA
This sequence comes from Dolichotis patagonum, assembly GCA_004027295.1. Classification (NCBI taxonomy): domain Eukaryota; kingdom Metazoa; phylum Chordata; class Mammalia; order Rodentia; family Caviidae; genus Dolichotis; species Dolichotis patagonum. Next base: position 4,506 of record PVJX010004743.1, read on the forward strand.
CCCTATCTCGGAAAAAAAACAAAATCAGAATGCTACAACAAGGACTCGGCTTGGACAGATGAAAACAAAGGGTGCCTGTGAGTGGTATCCAGGGTGCGAATCTGGCATAAAGTATAATGCGCACAGATTAACTGTGGACTTGCAAATATGCCCAACTTTCTGCACATTGAAATAGTGGCATTCATTTCTAATATTTAACCATTTTACGTTCTGGCTTTCCTATTTTAAAAGACAGAAAAGTCTAAGAATATCTAGAACACCAGCCCTTAAAGGCCATGATTTCAATGCTCACAGTAACTTAAGGATAATATCTTCCCCAAAGTTAGGTTCTAAGTAAAGTCCTAGAAGACAGATATTCTTTACTTTTCCTCTTGGATTCTCTTTTTCCTAAGACAAACAATGGACACCACTAGATTTAGTAATCTCTCCAAGAATGTTCTGTTATTCAGTAACAAAACATTCTCCAGAATAATCTCAAGTCTATTTAAAATATAACAACAAATACGGGGTAGAGTTAAAATTTCAAGTCCTTTATAATCCATGGTAAACAATGATGAAATAAATGACAGGAAAATGATTTTGTAAATGTTCAAATAGACAGTTCTGCAAATGACCTTGAAAAGAAAGAAGTTCTAAAACTTAACCACTGTGGGAGGTATTTCCCCTTACCAACAGGTTAGGCTGAAACAATATTCTAAAGAGTCTAAGTAAGTAAAGTCAACAGAGAAGCTGATTCAGATACTGATTCATCCATCTGCACTGACCAATTCAATACTCAGCAGAATCCAACACAGGCTCTGCCTAGTTGCTAGGGGGCATAGAGACCACGCCAAGCACCTGCCTTTATGGAGCCTTCACTGCAATTCGGCTCCACTTATAGCAATGTCAAATTGAGCAAAGGTCTTCATCTCAACAGTTTTCCTTCCAAAGACTGGATAAGAAGCCTGCATCTACTAAGTCAGTACCCTGCATCTACTAAGAATCCAAAATAGGCTAAAATTGTACCTTTCCTTTAAGAACTCCTTAGAAAAAAACAAAGAAGTCTGTCTTTATAAATAATATTATAACGTTGGGAATCCCAGAATTTAGCCACAAGGAACTGCTGAGTTTATCTAGTAAAATCTTCCATGAGAAATTCCTCATGGACAGTATGTGAACAATTATCCTGTACTAAAACAAAAATCCCAAAAGCATTGTGTGCTAATCTTTATTGAATCATATTACTAACTCCTCTTTGTTAATAATTTACACAGATGATAATAATTACCTGTTCATATGCCCAGAACTTAACAGCTGTCTCAGGAGCAATTTTAATGACATTTGTTCCATTTCCTCTCCAAAGGGAACGGATACCTCCTTCTTTTACCATCTGCCGAAAGCCACCAAATATGTTCATTGATTTTGAACCATGAACCTAAAAATAAAAACAAAACGATATAAAATACGGCTGGCGTTACTGACATTATTTCTCAAATAATCATACAATTGCTCTTCAATACTGCTTATAACTGCCAAACTATACATTTAAAAATAAAATACAGAAGTTTGAGAAAATATATAATGATGGATGGAATTACTGGCACCTTTCTTTTCCCTTTCTTTCTTTTTGAGACGGAGGTCTGTGTCTGCTTCTAAAACTAAGAACAGTTAGTGTCTTCAGCATGGGAAAGCAGTCAGGGAAGACTTGATCAGAATTAAACTTATTATAAGAAATATTCATAAAAGAACATGAACCAAATTGTGGATTAGGCTATGGAACACCAACTGAAACATGAAAAGTAAAAAAGCATAGTGAAGGTAACATATTATTTCCTTCCCCAAGAAGCACTACAGGGATGAACTATATCTGGATCTGAAAATGATTTGGACATCATGTGTTTCACAGCCACATGGGAACACAAAAAACCTGACACCAAAAAAGAAAAACTCCCTTCTGTGACATATGTCAAGGTCTCTCCACTCAATAAATTCATTACAACCTGTGCCAACAGGCTAACCCAACGAATATTGACCAGGTTCCTTGGCTTATCCTGCAGATGTGATTGTCATTTAAGTACATTAGAACTTCTGACTGACTACATAGGAAAACTGAATAACAAACTAAAAATAATTTGACGTTAGCTATTCTTCTGGTTGTCTCATCTTATACAAAAATGAGTGACTAGCACTAATTTTTTTTAAGACGGAAAGGGCTGAAGACTGAAGGTCAAACATGTGACCAGTTTGTGACCAAGCCCCAATAAAAATATGACTTCAGAGACTCGAGTGAGCTCTCCTGATGGCTGCAATACTCTGTTACTGCCACTCGCACTGCCCAGAAAGTAACACATGAAGACTCCGCAGGAAGAGGACAGAGAAGCTCCGCATTTGGTAATTTCCCTTGACCCTGCCCTTTGGACTTCCTTTATTTGGCTGACTTTAATCTTCATCTTTAATAAACCATGAGTGCACATTCTTCAAATCCCAGCAGCCTCAAACCCAAAAGTGATTTTGGGAACCTCTCAAATTTGCAGAAACTAAAGTCCTGAAAAACTCTATTTTATTTCAAATAAATTAGTTTCATAATAAAATATGAAGGAAAAAGTAAATGTTCATTCAAGCGGTCTCAAAGTCAATTTGCTATTGTTTCAACAAAAATAATACAACCAATTCCTGCCCTTTTTCTTTAAACTAAAGCACTATCTCTGTCCCCAAATAAATTGCAGAATTTGGGTAGATAGTTTAAAATATTGTCAGATACTATTCTGTAGAAAGATCTAAGAACAAATATGAGAAGTGTTAACCTAGGTTTAACAGATACAACTTTAAAAATATTTTTAAGCAACTACTATGTTCTACTGGTTATTCCAGGGTATCAAGCATTTTTTCACACTTTAAATGTGTAACTTTTACAGCCATTCTTGTCTGGTATTCTTATTCCTATTTCACAATGAAAAAAATGGAACCTCAGAGGTTTCATACAGTGTAAGAACCATAGGCTCTTTACCTCCTTCTTTTCACTCTGTTCTGCCCAAAGATACACTGCAAGTAAATAGCAAAGTCAGGTTATAGATACAAGTCTTTTTCCTGCTAGTCTCAACTTTAGAATAACCGTTAAAATTTCATCCTTATCACAAGGTTCTAGATTTCAGAAATGCCCCACTTTAGATAAAGTACATGAAAAAGAAGGAAAAGACAATGATGACCACAGATTTCCTTTTATTAAAGATTTCAATAGTCAATTGAACATAGTTTTGAGCACCTGTAATCCCAGCAGTCTGGAAGGCTATGAGAGTTAACTGTGGTGTCAACTTTAAGAGCAAACAACTAGCAGCTTAGCTGGGCACAGTTCTGGTGTGTCTGGATAACTAATGCACTGAAAAGGGAAGACTGACCCTGGGGGGGCGGTGTGTGACACCAACCAACAGGCTTGTAGCCTGAATGAAATAGAAGAGAAATAAGAAGGAAGTCTGTCCCCTTTTGTTTCTTCAGAGGAGCCTCACTCTGCAGTCTTCACCGTAGCCTTTGGACGCCATCTCAGGCTTCTTCAGGCTTCCAGCACAGACTCTTCAGCTGTCTACGGCAGATTCTTCAGCTTGCCAATATGGTCTGGACCTGCCTCTAGAGTGAGCTCCAGGACTTGACTGAGATACTCCAGCTGTCCAGCGCATAGTCGGAAGTTTTGCATTCTTCCACCCTGACTCTGCGGTCAGCCATTATAAGCCTACCTTGAAAATCTATCTATCTATCTATCTATCTATCTATCTAACTGTGTATAAATCCATACATATCTATATTTTCTAGTGACCCTTAATTGAGGCTGAAGCAGAAGGATAGCAAGTTAGGGCACAATGAGACCCTACCTCAAAACAAAAAATAAAAGAAAGGCCTGGGGATGTAGCTTGGTGCAAAAGCTCTGGGTTGAATTTCCAGTACCAGAAATAAAAAAGTCACAGAATGCCAAAGATTAAAATGTATTATATACATGTACCAACAATTGAAGATTCAGCTGAACACTTATTAGCAATGAACTCAAAATTTTATATATATATAAAACTAAGAATTTAAAACTTCTTTTTGAATGAACCATGTCTCAGTGTTTTAGAATATTTAAGTCACACCCAGACACAGACCACAAGGCTTACCTGCATCATGACTTTCAGGCGATCCAAAGGAGCAGTGCTTGTTCGTGAGACGGCACCAGCAATACCGCCCGCCAAAAGCTGCCTCCACCACTGTCCAGACTTCTTCTCATCTTCTGTGAATTCATCTGGAATAGTTAAACTATCCCCTATGTCAATTCCCTGTTAAAGTGGAAAAAATGTCATCACATTGTTACAATTAAAAATAGATACACTTAGATATTTTTGTTTTGTTTTAGAAAAGAATCATGTTATTTAACAGTTAAAATCAACTTAGCCAGGTGTGGTGGTACACACCTGTAATCCCAGCACTCAGGAGGCTAAGACAGTATTGTTGCAAATTTGAGACCAGCCTGGGCTACAAAGTGAGCTCCAGGCCAGCCTAAATTGCATAATGAGACGTGTCTCAAAAAGACAAAAGAAAAAAATGAAAAAAATCAACTTTATTCTTCAGTGTTTATAGTGAACCAATTTGAACACCAGATGATTATAGTTCATTCATATGAAACATAATCCAGTATCAGTTCATAATAAGGAATTAAAATTGACAATAAATTTATAAAACCAGTGAATAAAACTCTTTTTTTATAGATTGAGTGATGTTTCTCTTGTTGGTCTAAGTTATAATGAAAGGATAGCTTATAGATAGTATAAATTCCTTTCATAATGCTACTCATGACATCTGTCAAGAAAGAAGCTTGTAATTCTTCAAAGATACTCTATCTCAAAATTATATCCACATTATACTTTATATAATGATACATGCTTTACAAATATCAGTAAGAATTTTTTTAAAACTATATACAAGAAAGTGCCTCAAATCACCTTTTATACTGACTGGCTATAGATAATTTTTATAAATATAATGTTAATTAAAACATGCAATAGATTCTTTATAAAAGTAGCTAACAAGGAGTATTGGATGAAGTGATCACTCTTCCAATTCATTCTATATATTCAATACTATAGGCTGCAAATATAATTTGAGAAAATCAAAGTTCTAAAATGACATTAGTTTTACAACTTTATTGTTGACACTATTTGGAGACTGAGATGGTAGCTCAGTGATACAACACTTGTCTGGTATTCTCCTAAAGCCCTGGGTTGATTCCAGCACTGCAGGAAAATTTTTTAAAAAAATTTTTGGCATCAAAGATTTTATAGGCAAAAGTAGAACAGTAAAGAGCTATGCTATGCTTTGGTAGTAATCCTCTCTTTCCTTTAATATTACTATCAATAAAATGGACATAGGATTATAATGTTGTTACCAACTACCCCCAAATAAAATAAAAGCCATGTACATGAAAATCACATAAGTATAAAATTTACCTGGCCAAGAACTACTAATCTAATATATTTTATACTCATAGGTAAAAATTATCATTTTATAATGTTCTGTTTAAGCTTAGACCTTATTACTAGTGGTAAATTGAATTCTGGGCTTCATTTAGTGCATATTTAATTTCTTAAAATCCATGAAGACAAACCTATTATGAAAAAAATTCCTTCAGAGAGCTCCCAATGACTTTAGGAGATTACACAAATGAAGTTAATTTATACAAATATATTTTAGCAGAATATTAATGAACTTAATCAAAATTTGAAAGTTGTACAGAATTCATAATATGAATTGCTGAGCAATGAGCCAAGAGAATTCTGTAGCCTTCAATGATTATTTTATATGTCTTATACCAGAGATAAATCTAGCCAATTTAACAAGCCAGTTTCAGAAGAGATCTTTAGCTTTATCATGAATGGCCAAGGACATAAATCTTTACCAACCATGAGGGTTTGAGACCATTTGAGTAACACGCACCTACAAAAAATAAAAGCCTATGGCTTTTAGATTTCCCTATGGTAAGACATTTAAGTGCCAATAAAAGCTGGGGAGCTTATTCATCAAGGTTGTACTTCTTCCAAGTTTTGAGAATAGCTATGTTTATGCAGTGTTGGGGGGTTTTAAATGTTCTATAAATCTATGCCTAACAGAATAAACAGAACCCTACAAGTTAAGGACTCTACTGGGACTTGGATACCCTGTCCCATAAACGTCACACAGTGTTTCTGCATAACAATTATACCTATAGCTTACAGCTCCAAAAAGCAAAGCATACTTACAGTAGAGTGTTTCCAGAAACGGATAATTTCCTCAATATCCGTAACAGGATTAAATAAGAAGTAGTCCCTCCATTCATTCCAGTCCACTGTCATTGTCCCGTCAGCATCAATGCTGAATTTTAAAAACAATTGAAAAAAAATAAAATTGATAAATAAAATTGCCTTACTGGTCATTCTTTTCCAATTTAATAGTCTTATATAACTTTTAAAATCCCATTAATGATCATAAGAAATAGAAATAACAGCCAGCATTTATAGTCTTCTTGGATAATTATAACAACCTGGATAATAAATGGACCCAAAAATTACACGGCACCCACTAAAAACTACATTCAACGCTCTGTCAAACTCTAAGTCAATCACTTATAAAATACAAAATGAACAACAAGACATCAGGATGTAGTAGTCAATGAATATAGAATCATTTTTTCCTACCCTAGTTCAGGAAGATAATTTCTTAATGGTCAGTTAGAACATTTGAATGTGATTTTGAAATATGCTATCAGTTTCCTTTTCCAATTCTCATTAAGTTAAGAAAATTAGTAGTTACTATAAAAAAAGCAAATTCTTTATGCATGGGCCTTTTGAGTCTTAAGAAATCCTGCTACCTCAGACTTCCAGGAAAATAGAGCAGTAAGCAGCTAGGAAAGAGCAAACAAAAACAAACAAACAAAATACACAAAAAGAGAGAAAAAAGAAAAAAATTAGAACAGGAAAAAAAAATGAAAAGAAAAAAAGTCCCCTTCAAGGTGAGTCTTTATTGGTGAATTGAGACCATTAACATTGATGGTTGTCATGGTAGGCCATGACAGGACCACAAAACTAACACTTCATATTGTTACGAAGGATATTCTAGAAAAAAATAACAAGGATTATCACACCATGAAGCCCAACAGAATGAATTTACCAGGCAAGGTAAGCAAATCAACAGAGGAGGAAAAAGGGAACCAACAGCAGGAAAACAACATAACAACACATATCAGTTATAACCATCAATGTTAATGGTCTCAATTCACCAATCAAAAGAAACAGACTGGCAGAATGTATCAAGAAGCAAGATCCAACAATATGCTTCATACAAGAAACACATTTAATTCAAAAAAAATTCACAGACTGAAAGTCAAAGGATGGAAAATAATATTCCATGGGCCATGAACCCAGAAAAAAGCAGAGGTTGCTATTCTGTTTGCAGATAAAGTGGATTTCAAGCGAAGACTGACTAATAGAGACAAAGAAGGTCACTACATCCTTGTAAAGGGAACAATCCAAGAGGGAGAGATAACATTTATACTTAGATATGCCCCAAATGCCAGTTGTATCCAACTATACAAAACAAGTATTAATGGACATGAAAAAATCAAATACGCACTACTACAATTATGAGGGACCTCAATAACCCACTGTCACAAATAGATCAACTAGATAAGAAATCCTGCTACCTCATTTTCAACTTTAAAATTAACATATTATAATCTTAAATACTGATCAAAAATTTTTTGTTTGATTTCAAGCTTTTGACAATACAGCCATTTGTTGTTTTTTTTTCCTGAGAGCTACAAAGACTTGTGCCAGAATTTTGACTATCTTTTTCTCTACAACCACATCGTAAGTCAACAGACATAAAAGTACTCATTTCTTTGTTGAATTAATTGATGTCTCTGAAAAAATAAATTTTGATCTCTTTCAATTTTATACTACAATTTGTGTGAAAACAAATTGTACAAATTGCACAAAGATAGCAGAAAATGAAATACAATGCTGTTATTTATTATTGTGCTTCCTAAATATTATTTTATACTTCAGTCTGCATATATAAGTCACATAATATTAACATTCTATATTTGTATAAGAATCCTGGTCATTACTTATGTTTATATCATTCAAGGTTGCAATAATTGTAGCTGTATTCTTACCAATATGTTCTCTTTTAATTATCTGACCCAAACTCTTAAGTCTCCTACACACAATCATCCTCTACAATTCAAGAAGTTCTGTTATTTCACTCACTAATATAAACAAAGAGCGTAAAAGAACGCCTGGTACAGACTAAATGCACACTGAATGAATAAATGAATTTCAAATTTTGTAGTTTAAAGCCAAGGAACACTTAGTACTGACAAGCTTCTCAGGTAAGATAGTCTCACTGTATGGTTAAGCTGCACTTCTCCTCAGTTGCTATTGCTTTTGAGTATCCATTAACATATTTATTTGCTGTTCACATTTCCTACAGATTGAAATGCTGCTTCACGTCTTTGACTTACTCATAATGCTTCATATAACTGACTCTAGACTTTCAAGTTGTAAGTTGGCAAATAATTCTTCTGCCTTTTCACTTTATTTATGATATTCAAGCATAGATGCTTTAATTTTAATTCACCTGAATTTATCTTTTTTTTTTTTTCATTTTTTGGCACATTATGTATTGTTTTAAAACTAAATTGTTACTCTGGGATAAAGTCACTCCTTTCAGCCCCTCAACAGTGACATAGTTTAACTTACATGTTAAGTTGATGTTCCTGTAAAGTATTAAGTAGATATCCAATTTCAGTTTTGTGCCCCAGCACCGTTTATTATATAGCTTCTCCTTTTCCTAGAGATTTGCAAAGCTATTTCTCTTACATGACAAATCCAAAATACGGATGGGTTTGTATCTGTTTCACTTGTCAACTTGTATATTTCTATAGCATTGCCACCGTCCTACAAACAACTTAGTAAGAACTCTGGCTTCCAATTCCTCAGTTCTTTTTTTTTTTTAAGCAAAAAAAAGATTAAAATGATACAGAATTTTGAAACAAAATAATAGGAAATTAACACTAATTAGGATATTGCATATTATCTTCAAAGTAGTTGTTCAGATTATAAGATTTAGGCATGAAAAAATGATCAAACAATGAAAACATAAACTATTCTTTTTTGATGAAGTAATAGATTACTAGTAGTTATCATGTACATATATACACACATATATGTGTATTTAAACACATAATAATCTTTTCCCTTCATTCTTTTCTCATTTTTCCTATCCCAGTTTTCTTTCCTCTTGAGCACTTTCTTTCCATTTTCACAATACATATTGTATATTTTGGATCTTATTTACTCTTTTAGTTTTTTTGGTTTTTTTTACACTAGGGAGACAATATGATATTTACACATGTGAGTCTGATTTATTTCATTTATGAGTATGGTCTCAAGTTGCATCCATTTACCTATAAAAGCCTCGAGTTTACCATTCTTTATTGCTGAGAAATACTCCAATGTATAAAAATATCACAACTTTTTAATACATTCCATGGCTGATGGGTATTTGGGTTGTTTCCATGATTTAGCTAATATATGTGCTACTATAAAACATGGATGAATATCTATCACTGTGGTATGATGTTTTCAATTCTTCTGGGAAAATACCCAGAAGGGGAATACCTGGATTGAATGGGACCTCCAATCCTAGTTTTGTGAGGAATCGCCACACTGATTTCCACAATGGTTTTATCAGTCCACACTCCCAACAGCGGAAAAGGGTTCCTTTTTTCCCACAGCCCTACCAACATTTGCTATTGGTTAATTTCTTGATGACAGCCATTCTTTCTAGAGTGAGTGGAATCTCAGTATTGTTTTAATTTGCATTTCTCAAATGACCAGTGATGTTGAACATTTCTTCATGTATTTATTTGCCATTTGCATTTCTTCATCTGAGAAGTGTACGTTCACCTCAGATGCCCATTTTTGGATTGGGTTTTGAATTTGGAGGGCCTGATGTTTTTCAATTCTTTATATGTTCCAGATATAACTCCTTTGTCTGTGGGACAGTTGGCTAAAAGTTTTTCCCAGTCTGTGGCTTTTCTTTTCACTCTGTTGGTGATTTCTTTTGATGTGCAAAATCTTTTTAATAAGATGAGATTCTAGCTGTTGATTCTCTGAAATAGTTCCCATGTGGTTTGTGTTTTGTTCATGAATGCTTTGCTTAACCCTGTGTCTCCAACATTTCTTCCTACCTTGTCTTCCAGTAGATTTAGTGTTTCTGTTTTAATATTTAGATCTTTGACTCATTTTTACTTTAGTGCATGATGATAGTCTTGTATCTAGTTTTAGTATTCAGCAATTTTTGGAAAGCCAATTTTTCTAGCACCATTTATTCAAGAGGCTATCCCTCTTCCAGTGAACATGTTAGTCCTCTTTGTCAAAGATAAGGTAGCTGAGTGTCTTTATAATTCTGTCTGCATCTTCTAATCTGTTCCATTGATCTTCAGGTCTGTTTTTCTTGCCAGTACCTTGCTGATTTTGTCACAACAGCTTTGTAGTATAATTTCTAGTCAGGGATTGTGATGCCTCCTGCCTTGCCTTTGTTGCCCAGAATTGCCTATGCTACCCTAGGTCTCTTCTGTTTCCAAACAAATTTTAGGAATGTTTTCTCTAAATTTGTGATGTATATTTATGGTAGTTTGACCAGGATTGCATTAAATCTGTATAACAGTTTTGGGAATATGGCCATTTTCACTGTGTTGGTTCTTCCTACCCACGAGCAAGGGCTATCTTTACATTTTTTGATATGCTCTTTAATCTCCTTTTTTAGAGTATTATAGCTTTTAACGTGTAGATCTATCTTTTGCATCCTTTGTTAGACTGATTCCTAAGTATTTCATTTATTTGGATGCTATTGTGAAAGGTGTCATTTCCATAATTTCTCACTCAGTGAGTCTGTTACAAGAATGCTATTGATTTTTGAATGTTGACTTTACATCCAGCTAAGCTGCTTAATTTGCTTATTAACTCTAATAGCCTTTGGGTGGAGTTTTTGGGGTCTTCTATGTAGAGTATTATGTCATTGGCAAATACTGATAATTTAACGTCTTCCTTTCCTATCCTTATTCCTTTTATTTCTCTATCTAATTGCTCTGGCTAATGTTTCCAGCACTATATTGAATAGGCGTGGTGATAATAGACATCCTTGTCTGGTTCCTGATTTTAGAGTGAAACTCCTCAGTTCTTTAAGAATGTCTTAGTTGTCTTGGTTATTCTTCTATCTTTTCTCTTCGGTATAAATTTGAGACTGAAATTGACAGGTTCCTCAAAAAAATAAAAACCCACATAGGTTCTTTTCAATGGTATGAAATCTCTACTAGCAACTTAGAAAACATACCTTTTCTGTACTGATTCTTCTTTAATATCATCTAGTGAAATTTTGTTATTCTTATAAATGTCCTGATTATGGTATTTTTTACATACAGCTGATTCTATTTGCTAATGTTTTATATAAATTTTTACATTTATGTCATAAGTCATATCAACCTATAACTTGCCTCCATTAAGTTATCTGTTTTGGCATTACGGTTACATTGGTCTTGCAGGAAAGACTGGACAGTGTTTTCTACACTCTGAAAATGCTTTTAGTTCTGTTTTTTTTTTGATAGTTTTCTAAAACTATCTGGTTTCCTAAGTTTCATTATGAGAAAAACTTTAATTATTGATGCAAGTTCTTTATTTAGGTATTACTAATTACTTACTGATGTAACTAGGTAAGTTATATGTTTTTAGAAATTCATCTATTTTATATATTTTGAAATTTTTTCACATAAAAACTATTCATAACATTTAGTCTTTTCAGAATTTCTGATGCATCTATTTGCAAACCTAACTTATTTACATGCAGTTTCATTTTTCCCACAATTTCTCTGTTGTCTCTGTAGTTTCATTTTTCCCACAATTTCTCTGTTGTCTTTTCCAACAACCAACTTTTGGTTTTTTTGATCCTATTTCTGTGACTTTATTATTTAGTTATATTGCTCTCTTTATTATCTCTTCCTTCTATCTTCTTTGAGATTATTGTGGTTTCTCTCCCCTAACTTACTAGGCTATTAGTTTTCAACTTTTATTTAAAAAGTAATTAATGAAAGTCTAAGGATGATAAAATACTTAAGTACCACCTTAGAAATAGTATACAAGTTTAATATTTTTAAGCCCAAAATATCCTTCAATTTCCATTTATAAGTTCCTCTTTGAACCATAAGTCAGAAGTGTATGTTAGTCTACAGTATTTTATTCCAACAGTCCAAGCCGATGAATATACTTTGCTCTATTTTGTAGCTTGTTTACAATTTGCATTATTCCTAAAGCCACCAAAGGGAATATGCCTTACAACAAGAGAAACACCCTCATTTTCCTGAGTGAATGTGACTTTAGAAGCAGAATTTTATATAATCCATATTCCAAGTCAAAATTCTATCTTATTTTCATGTTTTAGTTTTTCATTTCCTGATAAAAGCCTTTATGTTGAAAAGATTCTTACAAAAGAAATTCTGAATAGATGGAAAGGAAGAATATGCTATTTTATTTTCCCATAAGAAATAAGTATTTCTGTGAGGGAATATATAGATACAAAAAGAGATGCTATTATGAAGAAACTTTTTTAGTAACATGAAGGTTGAAAACATTCACAACATTAGTATTATAATGTAATCATCCTTTAGAAAGTACCTAGACTTCAGGAGTTACGCTTCTATTCTGTGAAATAAAGCATTAAGTCTGTAAGAGTCTGGCTCACTAAAAGTTGACCAGACTCCCCAGGACAATAATGATGAAACTGGCATCTGTGTTCTATGAATTCAAATCAGTGTTTTCCTGTTAGCCAGCAGAGCTTTAGAATTACCTTCATATCCAGTCACACATAGGTTAAACAACCTGAAGAGTATCCTAGACTCTTAATCTTGAAACCAGTTCTATTGATGCATTAAGGAAAAAAAAAAAAAATGAGACGAAAAAAGCAACACCCACACCCTTAACTCTTCCTTGCTGTCCACTACCACTGTGGCTTTGCAAGAAAAAGTAGTCTAACGCCCCCACCACACCTGTGAACATGTATCTCTAATGTAGAAGATTAAACTCAAAAATTTCCAGCAAGATGAAGAGCTTACCTTTGAAGAATCAACTCTGCTTGTTTTTCAGAAATAGTTAGACCCAGTATCTGGAGAGACTGAACAATTTCTGAAGCTTCAATCTTTCCTTTAAGAAGTACACAAAAACAGTATAAACTCAGTTGAAAGAACCTTAGAAACTGTGAAATTTCAAGTCTCATTTAAGAGAAAGCTTTGAAATGATTAAATCAACAATTATGTATTTGCTTAGCTACATATTGCAACAACAATATGCAAAACTTAATAAATACATGAGTCAAGGCCAGGGATATAGCTCAGCAGCACAGCACCTGTCTGCTAAGTGTGAGGTAGTGAGTTCAATTCCTGATATCAAAATAAATAAATAAGTCAGTCAGTATGCACATTTTATTTCAGTAATCATAATAATCTTATAGAAAATAATGATATTCCTTTAAAGAGGTAAGAGCTCAAGTTGTCTACTAGGTGAGAGACTCAAAACAAGCACAATAGAGATTCAAATCAAAATCTGACTTTGAGATGAATTCAGTTAACCTAGGATGTACTCATTTTAAAAGTATCTATTTCTAGATTTTAAATGATACGACATTTATTATGAGTAAAGTTATATGACTGTAGGTTTTCTCCACTAAAAGTATGAACTCCATGTTAAGTAGAAAATGAAGGAACAGAGCTAAAGAGCATACACTCTTCTTTGGTAAACCTGGCAGCAAAAAACTGAGCAAAGAGAAAAGTGCAATGGAAGAGAAAAATGTTTAGTATTAAGGAAATCAGATCACATTTGTGGAGAGGACAACAAGCAGAAGGAAGATAGGGTAAACAAAGTATAATGTAAACAGTTCAGCATGTCCCTGGAGCAGCTCACATGACTAACCTATATGAACTCAGATGAAGCAAAAAAATGAAAGAGTTACCCAAGCTGGATTAACAGTTTTTCTCCAGGAAAGGAAGACAAAAATTACTGTTAGTGAAGGGTGAAAGGAATGACTTCATCTAAGAAAGAGATCTTGAAGAAATGACAGAATTCAGACACAATCCTTCTGGGGAAAGGAAAACATGAGAATCTGGCTGTGTTGGTTACTTTTCTCTCACTGCTGAGACAAAATACACAAGGCTCAAAATTAAAGACAGAAAGATTTATTTAGCTCACAGTTTGCGGAAGTTTCAGTGCATACTCAGCTGACTCCAAGGCAAAGTGGTACATGGCAGAGGAGCAACAATTCATGGTGGTGGAAAACAGCAAAAGCAACAAGGGTAAAAAGGAGAAGAAAGAGAATAAGCTGCTCTCTCTCCCTTACATTGTATGCAGGCTACCCACCCAGGGCAAGTGTAGCACTCACACTCATAATCCCAGCGCTAGACAATGAGTCAATCACAAACTCTAGAAGCCCGCCTTCATGACTGCATGAGGCTTTGTGAGGATATCTAGACACAAACCATAACACTGGCCTATGCAAACACAGTTGGAGGAATCAACTGTAGTGGTAAAATTCTTCAAATACCACTCTGAAGGATCCTTTTTACAACCATACTCTTAAAGATTTTCACTCAGTTCTTGGTATTCAAAGCGTCATATTTTATAAAGTCACTGCAAACACTTAAGTACAAATATCTGAACCACTGCTCTTACAGGAAACACACAGTGAAGTTCCTGCAAGCTTCAGATCACATTTCCATCAACCGATTAATACCTGAACTTGTCTCAAGTGCATTTCTGGTTTTTTGTTTTTTTTTTTTTTTTTTTTTTGGTACCGGGGATCGAACTCACGACCGCACGCTTGCAAGGCAGGCGCTTATGCCGCTGAGCTAAATCCCCAGCACATTTCTGTTTTAAGATACCTCAATTTAACACACACTGTTGATTCACTAACATTCAATCTGACAAAGCCTACCTGATGTTTCCTCTACACCGTGCCTGGCCTTCTGGTATTTAGGAACACTACACATAACATTTTAAAAAGCAAAGTTATCTTTCCAAAAGAAGTACAAAATGTAAACAAACAACAACCAAAACATGGCATAAGGTAGACCTCAAAAATGACATTAGTTTACATTCTGAAAGCTAAACTAAGAAGGCAAAATGTCACCGTCTTCTGCCTCAACTAGGAATGTGCAAATTGCACAGATGTTTTGCTACTTTGTATAGGTCCATGAATGAGGGGGAAACCATTGTGAATATATATTTTAGGGTAACTTTCAATGTTAATTTTAGGGTAACTTTTAATTTTAGCAAGTAAGCAGCAAATTTACAGAGTTCACAAATAATAAGGATCAACTGTATATGCTTTGCTTCAAGAAGCTTGATAAAAATATGAACCTATTATAAAGTATTTCAAAATATACAAAAAAATTACAAGGACGCTGTCGACATTTACGACAAAGGTATCATTAAAATTTTGTCTTTATCCCTATAATTCACTTAGAATTTTCTGAAATAAACAATTTATATATTGGAATGATTACACACTGTTATGGTTTGTGTCTGAATGTCCCCCCAGACCCTCATGCAGTCATGGGGGAGACAGGCTTTTTGAGGGTGGCTGAATCTAGAGTTTGTGAATGATTTGTGGTCCAATGCTCTGATTAAGGGCATGAGTGCTACACCCACCCTACAGCACACAGCCTGCATACAACATAAGGGACAGAAAATGTACTGTTTCTCCCTTTTGCACTTGTTGGTTTTGCTGTTTTCTCTACCATGCACTGTTGCCTCTCTGTCATGAACCACCCTGCCTTATAGCCAGCAGATTATGGACTGAAACCTCTACAAACTGTGAGCTAAACAAACCATTCCTCCTTTAACTTTGGGTGTCACGTATTTTATCTCAGCAATGAGAAAAATAACTAAGACAGCCACCAACCACCTGGCAGTTGATCCTGAGCTAGATCCATCTCCTAGCTATCTGCTGCCCTAACTGTATAATTTCTCTCTATAACTGAACTATTAGACTATTGTCCCAGGTTTGACAGAACATCCCAACAAGGAAGGAAAGTTCATTGAAAGAAGTGAATTTTGCTTGAAGATTTAAGACTAGATTTGGGAACATACAATGTACAGTTTATGAGAGGCCACAAAAGTTCTAATACTACAACCAGCTCTTCCTGGCTAACAGTCATGGATCAGAATCATTACCAAAACCATTCAAAGGGTTTAGCTGTTTGTCTGTTTGTTTGAATTGAATTATTTGAATTATTCAGTATGAACCAGGAGGTGGAAAACTGTAATTCTGAAGCCAAATAAAGCCTGATGTCTTTATAAGTGAAGTTTTGTTGGACCCAGCCAAGTAGGAAAGGAGTTTGGTGAGAAGTTAATAAACTTCTCACCTTATCAAAGGTTGCCTCTAGAGATGGGGGCTTCATAACTCTTCCATCTCCTACTGTAAGCTTTGGGTTTTTCTTGCCCTACATACCTGAGACTTTTAACACCAAGCTATTACCCTACAGGAGCCATAAGCCCAATTGGAAAGTACATATTCAAATGAGCACATACTATTTTTTTTCTAGCTTTCAGAATCAGAGAATATATTCTCTAAAATAATTTTTTCAAAAAGATCACCAAATGTAAAATAATTTGAAAGTGAAAAAATGTTAGAATACACAATACATGCCTACAGATAAACAAAATAAATACCATTTCTAGGAGGGCAAGAAAACATAGTTATTTTTAACCCATAGCTTTAGTCAAATCAGCATCATGTTCCATAATTAACACTGTATGATTTTTCTTAAATATAGTACACAAAGTTATTTATGTTTTCTTCACTACAAGTATGAACTCTATATAAAAATTACATTGCTAAAATAAATATTAACACAAGTAATAATTATCATCTATAAAACAAGACAAAATATACATCATTTTAGACTCTTAGAAGCATAAGAAGTGTTTCTTCATAGCTGATCATGAATAAATAAAAGAAAAACACACCATCATTATTTTTGTCCAAACTCTTAAATGCCAATTTCATTTTTTTCTCATGGTCTTTAAGGTACTTCATAAATTCTTCAAAATCCAGCTTCCCATCTTTGTTGATATCTCCAGTTGTAAAAATTTTCTACAAAAAAAAAAAAAATGCAGATATTTCATTGCATCATGGGTAACAGTACTAAATTAATTGTATACATACTTCAAGCAGATTGGCTGTCTTCCTGTAAGACTACCTTTCCACCAGATATATTCATTATCCATCATGGCAAATCTGTAATAAAAGTATTCTACTGCAAAAGATTCTACTGCATTACATTTTCAGTTAGAAAAATAATTATTTCTACAAAACAGCATTTTTAGCACTAATTGTACCCTAAATTTCTAGACATATACTTTATAAACCACAAGATGGAAATCAAACACTTGTCTTAGCATAATGTCTAACAGTGTTTTTCCTCTTAATTCCCAAAATTAGAAAATCTCCCCTGACCTTATCTTTCAAAAGTTTAATGTTTTAAAAAAAACACATATATCTGCAACTTTTCTCATGTTAAGTAAAGAAAGTTACAATCACCAAATGACTTCAATTTACCAAAAATATGAATGGCTAAGATTTCTCTTTTGAATTTTCTTGATTGTTCCTCTGTGGAAATAAATGAAAACCAGCCAAACAAGAAAACTAAAAGCTATTTATCATGAAAATTTACTATAGCAAGGTAGTCAGCCACTGTCACTTGCATTTTGACAGACTTAATGGGGGCAGAATACCAGGAAGCTATAAAGTAAGAAAAGGGAGGTTTCAGATGTGCCTAAGTTGGAGGCTGCTGCCTGGGGAAGCTGTATGCTAATTACAAAGCAAGCATTCTGCATGACTCAGGCAGTACATTCTGCTTTCTTTGGTCCTAAATTTGAAGTGAACTCAAAACTTAGAGAACCTGTCAGTGTGAATTTTAGGAGTCTTTAACTTATTAATCAAGTCCTAGTCATTTAAGTCTGATTGTTAAAGAAGTTTCTGCCTAGGTTCCTCGACTGTTATGAGAGATAGCAACCTAACTTCCTAAAGCCTAACATAGCAGGCTGGATTCCTGGGCTGTTTATGCTAGATAAGGGACTGGTTTTTGGAGAGGTTGCCACAGGTTGTGGGTTAAAGTTATATTTTTACTTACAGTCCAGTCAGTACCCATTTGTATTTTCACCCCTTGCTTTTGTTAGTAAATGATGGAGACCACTACAAAATGGTTCTGAGAAGGATTTAAAGTTAACCAACTGGCTTTCTATGTTTACTTGTGAGTCTGTCCCAGACCTAAGCCCCTAGCCTGGAGATGGGCAGCAGATTCACAGTAAGTGAACCCTCTATGAATCACAGGTCCTGGCTGAGGCCTGTAGTGGCCTGTGATGACAGTAATTCCTCAAAGGACAAGATAAGGCCATAGCTAAGGACACCTGGCTCCAACTCCAATTAACTAGATAGAGACTGCAGCTGCAGGCAACGCATTCTGGCTGTCTCAGTCCTGCCACAAATCTCAACCTGGAGATAAGATAGTTCTCCTAAATAGCATAATTTACTCCTTGGAGAAGTCTTCGAACTGACTCCCAAGGCCCTGCTCAGTTTCCTGCACTTTCCTTGGTATCCTTTCCCTTTGTTTGAAAACTAATTAAATACCCGACACCCAGAGAAGTTCTTTGTCTCAAGCCCCAGAATCTTGAATTCTGTCAGAGGTTTCTGATCCTCCTAACTCCCTAAAATTCTACCACTTGTCTCTTTTATTTACACCTTCACAGTCCACTCTTTTGGGAGGTTGCAGGCCTGATTACTCCATGGTAAGTAAAGAAGCAAACAAAACAAAGTATCCCTTGAAAAACCTATTAGTTATCAAAAAAAAAATCTTTTATATCTTAACGCTATAAAACTGTTTCTTTGTTTAAAAAATCAATTTCTGTCTATATGAATGAATTTCCTGCTACAATAGCTAGAAATATGTGACAAGAGACCTCACTTGGCTACTATAAATACATACTGGCTTAAAAACAAACATTTATTGGTTACAGTTCTCAAAACTGAAGTCCTGCATCAACGCACTGTCAGATTCAGTATTTGTTGAGGGCCCACTTTCTGATTCTTCTCACTGTGTCTTCACTTAGTGAGAGAGATGAGGGAGCTCTCTGTGGTCTCATATAAGGGCACAAATCTATCCCGTCACCTAATCACTTACCAAAATTCCACCGCAAAATACCGTTACACCAAGAGTTAGCATCACAGATAACAGGTATAAACATTCAGTCCATAACAGGAAGTTTCTCAGTTCAAGGTCCTGTGCCATCTATGATTCTATAGAAAATACTGTAAGAGTGGTCCATACGAAAATATGACAAACAACCTAGTTTGAGGAGGAAAAATCTGGAACCTGATGAACTGAATGATCAATTGAATATATATATAATTAAACCACAAAGCTGTTACATTATCCAAAATCTACAAGTGGCTGTAAAAAAGAGAAGGAAAATGTTCACAGTGAAGATTGTCTTCCTTTGTATGAAAGGAAAGTGGCCTGAGGTGACTATGTATGGACTCCTGCACCATGGTACACAGCCTGTCCAATTCACAATAAATAAGGTGTGGAAGTTGGCCCATAGCCAAGGAAGTTATTAGCCATATCACATAGTACCACTTGTCTTAGTCCGTTCTCTGTGATTATAACAAAATAGCTAAGACCTAGTAATTTGTAAAGAATAAGTTTATTTGGCTTGTGATTCTGGAGTATAGGAAGTACAAGAACATGGTGTCATGGATTCAAGAGAAGTCACTATCTTGGTAGATGTAAATTGACACAATTAGTAGGAGGCTGTGTAGCTTTTACAGCACAGAGACAGAGTGATACGGATGGAACTGAAGAGATCCATATGGATGCAGCCTGATTCTCCCTTGGCCATGCAGCAATATCAGCCTGGGAAGCTCAGACCCCTCAGGAATGAGGTAATTCAGAAAGACTCACGGAGATTATAGCTTAGAGTGAAGGGGATTGAAAATAGTCAAGAAAGGAAATGAGCACTAGTTGTGACCAACTGAAGCAACAGGGACTGTAGCTCATCCTAACGCCTTCCCCTAGTAGGAGACACCAAGAACCGCACAGGAGTTCTTTCTTGGAGCTCTGTAAGAAGCAAATCTTTCTCTCACACGTCCTCTCAGTGGTGTCAAGGGCGTTAAGCAGCTCAGCTCAGCCTCCATAAAACCTGGCTGCGGAAGAAAGGAGAGCTGAAGGATAACCCACCCCTGCCACACCTTAGGAACTTTGACCCACTGCAGCTCAGAGGAGGTGATACTTATCCAAAGTAATAATTACTTTCTCCCTAACCATAAAAAAAAAAGTGCATGCATTTTTCTAAACCGGAACAATGCAAAAGATGTAAAGAAAAAAGTAGAAAAATAATTCTATCTCTTATTTCATCCAGAAACAACCATCACTAATCTTTTATGGAAGAGTATGCCAGTTTAAAAAAGAATCCTGGAAATGGTAAACGATGCCTGGCCATGAGCACATGGAGTGACATTACATATATAAATAAAATACATTTTGTACAAGCACATAAAATATATGAAGGAATTTACATATAGTACAAATATATACCTATATTACAGTAAGAAATATGTGCCATCCTGTTCTATGTGTTTATATACAATTTCGTATAACTTTAAAATCTTTGTAAATTAAAGACTTTTTAAATTACTAGTTTTACTTGCTTCCTCTTTTTTCTTAATCAATAACTTTGCCAGAACATTGTGTAATTTTATTCATATTTTTAAACATATTCAAAATATACATTATGGAATTTAAAGCCCACTCTTAAATGTTTTATGAGTCAAAGATGAAATCATATTGTAAATTAGAAAATACCTGGAATTAAATAACAAAATTAAGTAATTCCCCCAAATATTTGTGAGATGTGCTAAAGAAATTATTAAAGGATATTATTTCTTCAAATTAACAATTTATGTATTCAATTCAAAAAATTAGAAAAAGACCAAATGAGTAAACCCACAGTGGAAGGAAATAAACAGAAATTAGGGATAATGGGCAAAATCTGACTTAAAAACAGGAAACTGAAGAGGCCTATAATACTAAAAATATTGACAGAGGAGTTTAAATATACAACTACAGAGCAGTTGCTGGCCCTCATAAGTAACTCAATCCACTTTCCCTCTGGGTAGAGAATGCCACAGTTGTTCTCTGGCACTTCCGTAGCGCTGGAGGCGATCCAAATGCTATTGTATCCCCACCCAGCTTAAGGGGAATGATATGGGATGCAATTAAAATGACTCAGAGAAAAATTTCTCAGCAACAGGTCAACCTTAAAAATTACTCAGCAACAGGTCAACCCTTCAGATCAATTTATGTATGTAGGTCAGCAATTTAAGAATGTCTTCTTTCTCTATTTTTTGTTGTTGTTCGTTTCAAGATAGGGTCTCACTAGGTACTTCAGGCTGACTCTGAACCCCTTTATGAAGCCCAGGTTGGTCTCAAACACGCTGCAATCTTCCTGCTTCAGCCTCCCCAGTGCTGGTATTACAGGCATGTGCCAGCAAGCTCCGCCAAGTTAAACAGTGAAATGTCGCCACTTCTCAAGATGAACTACTTAGTTTCAAATTGTTTTGAAACAGTAAACAAGTTGAGCTGTGAAACAAAGCAACTTCAAAGAGATACAAACGTGTGTCGTTTATAGAACTTGGCACTCACTTACATCTGACAGCTAAAAAAATGATAAAATGTTTGCCGAGGCACAAAAAAGGGTTTCAAAATTTTAACAGCGCCCACGGGCCAGAGCGTTCTCAACACTAGTGTGAACTGGAAAACAGCCGCGGCCTCCGGTCCAGCCCAGTTCGACCCCTCGCGCGGGCGGGGGTCCCCGCGCCTCCTTCCCGGGTCTCGGGCTCCAGCTGCCCGCGCCTCCCCGTGCCCCGCGGCCACCCACCTCCTCGGCGTCCTGGCCCAGCGGGATGCCCAGGGTTTTGAGGCCCTGCTGCAGCTCGCCGATGTCCACCACGCCGTCCCCGTTGCGGTCCAGGGCCCGGAAGAGGCTCTCGTAGCGCGTGGGCGGCTCCGCATCCTGGCAGGCGGCGCGGGGCAGCGCGGAGCCCCGCAGCCAGCGCAGCATGGTCCCGCAGCGCCGCGGCCCCGCGGAAGTCGCCGGAGCCGCCCAGGCCCGCTGGGCGGGGATGCTGGGCGGGGCTGCCGGGCGGGCCGAGGCTCCCGCGGGGCGGGGCGAGCGCGCAGGGCCGGCCTCGGCGGGGCGGGGCGGGGCAGCGGTGCCCAGCGGGGCAGGCCGCCCGGCGGGCGGGAAGTGACTGCGCCGAGGACCCGGTTCCGAGGGCGAGGTTCTGCGCCGTCCCGGTTCTGGGAGCGGGCAGCTCCCGAGAAAGTGGTGGGCTCCAGCTGCGGAGCTACCGGCCGGGCAGCAGAGCGGGGCTTACACTGCGGGTACTGCGCTTACAGACCCTTGGGCTGCAGCCCGCGCGGTGCGCCAAGGGTGAGTCTCCCCGCGTGAACCCGCCAGCCGTCCTGCCTGCCGGAGCGCAGGGCCTCGCACTTCGTGCAGTGCCAGAATTATACGTCCCTGGGGGCTTTGTAATAGCGAAAAAGAGGTGGAAGGGGTTAGTTGTACACCTGAGATAGAAAAGCTGCTAAGGAGTTAGATGGTAAAACAGCTCTAACTGCAATTTAAAAGGCGCAGGGGCTTTTGAAACAAACAAACGAACAAAACCGGCAGCCACCGCTGAAAAGAGGGACCGCTTTAGCAACAGTGTAGTTAGGGTGATCTCCGTGGCCAACCCGTGTCGTGCCAGCCCACAGCTGGGGTTAGAAAAGCCTCAGGCCCCTCCCTCCCACGGGTGGTGCTGATTACCGGGTGAGTCAGAATTTCCTTCCGCGTAGCAGGCGGTGCTGCAAGAGACACTGGGCTGGGGATGTAGCGCCGTGCTAGAGCTGGCCCATCCCGGCCTAGAATGCCTACAGGCCGCGGTTCAGCTCCCATTATGAGAGAGGAGGGGTGGACACTTGATCTACAGACAAAATACCAGGGTCCTAATCTTTCAGCTATGCAGCTGCTCATCCGCAACATTAAAATCTGAATAACTGCCTCACAACAGAATTACATATTGTGTGTGAAAGGTATTTAAAGCAACAACGCATTAAATTGTGATCCCTTTAGTACAAATATTGTGTTCCTCTTGTCTGTAGAAGCGAAAATATCAATGAATTTGTAGATTAAAAAAGTATTCTAGATCACTAAACAGTTGTTCCAACAAAGCTAGGAGCTCAGATCTTGAGTTTACCTCTCACGTAGTTTTATATAAAGCATAATGTGGGCCCGGGGATATAGCTAAGCCGCACAGGGCCTGCCTGGCAAGTGCGAGGTCTTGAGCTGGATTCATAGTACGAAGAAAGATGTGTATATATATCTAGGGTTTGCAGTTAGAGAGGGACAGTCTGTTTTAGTGAAATCATGCTGAAACCAATGTATCTGCTTATATTACTCCCAACTTCCAATCTTTGTTAAGGATTTGTCCTTTCCTTTGGAACACACTTCAAACTTCAAAACTTCTTTATCTGTCCTTGAAAACGTCTTTTACCCACCTACTGTGTATTTAGGAAAAGCTGCTTGCCAAACCCAGAAACAACCAAAATGTATTAGAATGGCTGAGTTTATAAGAAGCGTTTTGCAGTCATAGAATAAAGTAATTAAAAGGAGTGAAATACTGAAACATTCAAATGCACTGTACGATATTCTAGAGAAGCCAAAACTGTAGGGATAGAAAACAGATCAGTAGTTGCTAGGGAATGGGTGCCCAGGAGGGATAGTTACAAAGGAGCGCTTAAAAGCTGTAAGGGGTGATAGAACTGTTTTACCTGAGGTGGGGTTGGGGGGGAAACAACTGTGTCAGAAACTTACAAACTCTTGGCTATGGCAGGTTTACTCTACATAAAGTATCTCAATAAATTTGATTTTTAAAATCTTAGCTTGAGGAATCTTGTACTGATTTCTATAGTGGTTGTATTAGTTTACATGACCACCAACAACTGAGTCCTTGATGATCGCTATTCTTACTAAAGATGAATTCTTAGTGTTGTTTTGCTTTGCATTTTTTTAGACCAAAGATGCTGAACATTTTTCTTCATGTACTTACAGGCCATTTGTACTTCTTTTGAGAAGTCTATATTCATTTTAGTTGCTTGCTTTTTAATTGAGTCTTTTTAAATGAAATAAGTCAGACACAGAAGATAAACATCACATGGTTTCTCTAATATGAAAAGCTTTTCCTGGCTCCTCCCTTCACTCTTCTTTGCTTTCCTGCCACCATGCTATGAGCAGCTTTCCTCTGCCATGCCATCCCACCATGGAGTCAATTAAGACTGAAACTACTGCAAACTGTGAGCCAAAATAAACCTCTCCTCCTTTATTTTGCAGGTATTGTGCAGCGTGTCCCAGTGATGGAGAAAGTGACTAAAATAAATTTTGGTACCAAGAGTGGGGCTGTTGTTGTGATGCTACCTGACCAAGTGACACAGAAAAGATCTGGAGGTGTATGATGGAAAAGCAGCCCTAGAATGCTGTGAATAAGGTTTGATGAGGGATTCTGGTCAGAGCTCAGAAGATCAAAATCCTGACAGAAGTGCAGATGTTAAAGACCAATCCTAGGAATTTTCCATTGACAGTCTGACTCTGGGTCATGTGTGCTATACTTTGGCAGAAAATTTGTCTACATTTTGCTTATGTCCTGAGATTTTTATGGGAGTCTGAGATTAAGAGTGTCAGACTAACCTGCTAGAAAAATTTCAGAGCAGCCCAGCACTCAGGCTGTAGCATGGGTACTGTGAGCCAGCTCTACATTCAGAATCAAGAACAAAGGGTTCAGCTGAGTAATTTTAAACTTTTCAGTTTTGCCAAGAAAAACCCAGGAGCATGGAACATCTGAGGAAAGCCACAGAGTGAGCTGAGCCAGCTCAAGAGAGAAACTGTGAGATCTGCAACCATGTACAATGCCGTAGGAATGAGGTTGCCCAGACCCTTTAGAGTTCATGTCTCTCCACATATTGCCTCAGCTGCAGACACAGAACTACAGGAATTCATGTTTGCCCTGCTGGGTTTTGACCTCACTTTGATCTTATTCTTTGTATTCTTCCATTCCTTCTTTTTGGAGTAGGAAGGTGCTTTTGTATGTTGGCAGGGTGTAACTTTCTTTTGATTTTCACAGGGCTCACAGCTCACAGAGTGCCTCAAATCCCAGTGAAGCCTTTGGACTTCGCCTTTCAGCAGTGTTAAAACTATTAGGACCAATAAATACATAAAAAAATATTCTACAGTGCTGGCCACTAGCAAAATGCAAATCAAAACAACACTGAAAAAAAAACACTGAAATTCCATCTTACCCCAGAAAAAGTGACTCATCAGATGAAATCAAATAAAAATTGCTGATAAGGCTGAATGGGAGAAAGAAACCCTTCTACACTGTTGGTGGGAATATAAGCTAGTACAATCACTATGGAAATCAGTATCAAGATTCCTCAAAAAACTAAAACTAGAAATTCCATTTGGCCCAGCTACTCCCTTTCTAGGTATTTTCTGAATTTTAAAGACATCATATTACAGTGATATAAACAAACCCATTTTTAAGGCAATACAACTTATAATAGCTAAATCTTGGAAGGAGCCTGTATGTCCATCAACAGACGAACGGATACAGAAAATATGGTGTTTATACACAATAAACCATAATGAAGAATAACCTCAAGTCATTTATAGAAAAGTAGATATACCTTGAAACCATAATTTTAAGTGAAATAAATCAGACACAGCTTAAACAGCATGGCTTCCTCTATGGGAAACCCAAAATATAAAGAACAAAACAAAAGATATACAATAGGATACAGGTAGAGTAATCTTTTCCAAATGAAAAGGATTTCAAGAGATGGAAAGATAGGTGGAGGAGAAAAGGAATGAAAAAAAGAATTAAGATGTGTACATGTACGAATTCCCCGTAATGTAATCATTATGTACAATAAACAAGTCCTAATAAAAATAAAAATATATACTTATAATTTACATAAATATCCCTCTTCCCCTTTCTTTTTTCCCTCACTCTTTCTCTTTTTTCCTCTCTCCATTATTTTTTTTTTTTTTTTTTTTTTTTTTTTTTTTTTTTTTTTGGTCGGTACCAGAGATCAAACTCAGGACCACGTGCTTGCAAGGCAGGTACTTATGCCACTGAGCTAAATCCCCAGCCCCCATTCTTTTCTTCTTGATTCACCAGTTAAAAGCTACTAAACTGGCTAAGTGAGGAAAACTGCTCAGTAGAAGCCAAAGCTCAAGGAAGGAAGGTGGCTGAGCAGGGCAGTGGCCAATGATGGGGTTGGAGATTAGTTACGTAAAAGAAATGAAGCACATAAAAATACTAAGGATAATGAGAACTAGCCTTCTTGCACTCAGAAAAATGAGTTGCAAGTATCAAAAGAGTTACGTTACAATTAGCTCTGTTGCATTGTAACTAGTGGTGGTACTGGAGTTTAAGCTTGCAAATATTTTCAGATACAAAAATATAAAGGTATGTACATACAGTGTATGTACTCTTACATAATTTTCTAGTCAGTCCTCTGACAGGACCTATAAGCAGTAAATCCATGTACTAGTAAGGACATTGAGTATCAATTTTTCTTTCTAAATACCTTTCTGTAACAGGAACTAGAGCACTTTGAAGAAATAGTTGATTCTAAGGCAGAAGCAGCAAAGGTACAGCTGAATATAGAATATGTTGTTTTATTGGAAAGTAAGTGCTCAGAAAATGGGGATTATTTAAAGGACACGGTCAGCCTAAAGGGGCTTTTACTGGTAAAGTCCTTGAAAATTTGAGCATCAAAACAGGTTGTTTCACATATTATGTCCTATGAAGTAAAGCCGGAATCCATCAGCCCATACATATGGACATACAAATGAGTTAAGAAAATTATTCTCTGAAAGAGAATGCCAACTAATAAATGTTGATGGACTGGTTAGAATCAAAATATGGTTCATGGTAATAGTAATTAATTCAGGCAAGAAATACCAATATTTACTCCAAAAAATACCAATATTTACTCCAAAATAGTTGAAGTTTGCATGAAAAAGGTGATAGTTATCTTGTTTCAAACTATACTGACAAAATATACATTACAAATGGCAAATAAACAAATTTATACCTAGAAAATATAATCTTATTCAAATTTTCAAAGTTAATGCCACCAGTGCCAGGACATACCAAAATCATGGAACAACTGATGATACGAAGCAAGATAATAGCATCGCTTCTGTGACAGTCCACAACAAAATTCATAATCTGAATCTAATCATGAGGAGACATCAGGTATAACAAAACCGAGGATACTCTGCAGAAGACCTAGTGTGTGACCGTCAAATATGCAAAGATCATGAAGGTCAAGGAATGATTGAGAAACTATTCTAAATGAAGGACACTAAATCAACATGACAAGTATAGTATCCAAAGGATATTATTTGGACAGTAGGTAAAACTTGAATGGAATCTTCAAGTGAGCATATATGCGTTTCTTTGAATTATGCTTGCAACTTTTTGTAAATTGACTTGTTATATTGACAAAACTCCTGCGCCTATAAAAAGCCCTTCCTCAGATGATAACTCCTGGGGATTCCAGGATAAATTTTCCCATTCAGTAGCAAACTAAATAATACTGTTTGATCAAAACAAAAGCAGAACAAAATTCATGGCACTTTATTTTAATACATCAACAATGTATTAAAATACATTGGTGGTACAGTAAAAGTACTCCAAGTGGTGATGGACAGAATAAACACCAGTTATTGTTGCCCAGCTTAATAGCCAGGAATGAAGGTATAGCAGATTAGTTACCTCCCCGCTTTCTTTCCATTCTGATGCATTCTGTGATGCTACTAGCATCATGGAGGGAAGGTTAAGATTTATTAAGGAAGTTGGCATAAAGAGGGCTGCAAACGTAAGGGATATAAATGGTTCATCTCTAACTCTAAAATCCTATTAGGAAAAAGAAAATAGTATACTGGGGACAGAATCCATGATTCATCTTTGGGCTGTGTTATGGTTTATGTCTAGATGTCCCCCCAAAAGCTTCATGCAGTCTTGGAGGCAGGCTTCTAGAGTTTGTAAATAACTCATGGTCCAATGCTGGGATTATGGATATGAGTGCTACACATAAGTACATGTAGCCTACCTACAATATAAGAGACAGAAAGAATCTTCTCTCTGTGCTCCTCTCCTTTTGCTCTTGTTGCTTGCTGTTTTCCACCTTCATGAACTGTTGCCCTCTGTCATGTGCCACTCTGCTTTGGAGCCAGCTGATTATGGACTGAAACCTTCACACATTGTAAGATAAATAAACCCTTCCTTCCTTCATTTTGGGTGTCAGCTGTTTTGTCCCAGCAAGGAGAGAAAAGTAACCAAGACAGACTGAGAGGACCACATACTAAGTCAGCATCAGTTTCAAAAACTCTGTGTATAATACCTTTAGGAATCTTCTTTTGCTCATGAAGGATAAAATGAATTTCCCTAATACCCACATATAACAAGAGGTTCTGTAAGAAACTCTTCTGTGCTCAATCAAAATATAAAGTAGATGTAAGTAGATATTTCTGTCTATAAACTTTGTTCATTCAGTTATTACATATTGAGTACCTGTTATAAGACAAACACAGATCTCCATCTAGAAGAGACAGCAGCAAAAAAAATCAAGTAAAGTCTCTGTTCTTATGGAGCATATAATCTGACACATGGAGACAGTGAACAACTTAATCACACCTAAAGCATCCTATAACTATAAGAACTTGGGTTGTACAATTAGCAATAAAATCAAGAATGTACACAATTGTAAAATCACTCCCCTAACATTCATTTTAACAGTCACATTGTGCAAACAGAAATTAACAGTGAACATATTTTAAAGTTCTTATAACCATTTTAAAAACTGAACTAAATTTTTGTTCTTTTCTTTCTTGCATGTCGTTTTGCTGAGTTTAGACCTTCACCATTATAATCTAACATTACTCATCCTCAAATTCAACCTTCAAAAACCAGCCTTTTCTGGACTCTCAGATTGGTATAAATTTTAAAACTGTCTTGGATGAAATAGGAAAAAAATAAGCTGTCTAACCTCATTCTGTCTCAGTGTAGTATTGTTCTAAGGGATGAGCTGGTCATTCAAGACTTCACTACTGTGAAAAGAGCATTACGTTTCCACCAATGAACTGAATTTGAATTATGCACTGTATGGATTTGGATAAATTACTTATTCTCTGAGTTGTAAAATGGTGATGACGTATGTTATATAAATTGAGAGAATTAAATGAGACAGCATATGTAAAAACATTGCATGCCTTCAATAAATTACAACTACTGGTACCTTTTAGTTTACCATGAAATGAAGTTATAATAAAACAGGTTCATTAAATTTGGATTAAAACTTAGGTAATAGAAAATCAATTCATACAAACAATAACACTTATTTCCCTCAGCCTTTGAGACATTTTTAGTTTCACCATCCTGATTGATTGCTGTCTACCACACAGAAGAAAAAAAGAGAGAAACAATATCTTTTTTTGCATACAACTAGTTGGTAAAAAGTTCCTATACCCATGTCCTAGGCCAAAAGTGGGAAAAATTTTTAAGAAAGTAAAAAACAAAAATGCTAGACTTGACTAATCTGTTGCCTAAGTAGTCATGAAGTTCGGACCTCAGATTTGCCCCTAAGCAAGCCAGGTAATGCCTGGTCCCTTCCTTGCTAGATAACAAAATACCAGGGAGAGATCATCTTTGTATATTATATACATTCTCTCAATTTATATAAAATACGTCACTACCATTTTACAATGTAGACCAACTCAAAGAATATGTAATTTATCCTAGTCCATATAGTTAATAATTCAAATTCAGTTCTGTGGGTAGAAAGTTAATAGGAAACTAATATAGTCATTCTTTATCTTTAGTTAACCTTACTCTTTTCTGTGATCTTTCTGTGATCTCATTTCCATAATCTACTCTTTAACTATATTTTAACCTATATAATAATCTGTAACACGCCACTAATCCTCCAGGAACGTAAGACAGAATCTCATCAATGCATAGCAGAAGCCTCAAGGTAACTTGTGCAAAGGCTGATCATCAAGCTCTAATGATATCTGAAAAGCAGGCCAAAGGGTGTCTTTGTGTGAAATTAAACTCCTGGCTTGCGCTAGCTGGGGGAGAGCTTTGGACCATCGTCCCCAGCGGTTAGAACCCTGCCCAGCTTTCAGAACAACCATAGGAGGCACAGGAGATTCCACAGGCCTGAATAGGCCACACCTAGCCACCTCCATTGAGCCCCTGGAGCTTTGGACCATTGTTCCCAGTGGTTAGGACCCTGCCCAGCATCCTAGACAATGTGAGGACACGGGAGGTCCCTGAAGGCCTGACTGGGCCACACCCATGACCTCAAATCAGTACTGGGGAGCTGTGGGCGCAGGAGGTGATTTCCAGCATGCCTGAGGGAAGCTTTGGAACATTGCTCAAAACCCAGAAATACAGGAAAATGACAAAACAAAAGACCAAAATGCAATCTCAAACCTCCAGCCCATTCCAAGCAAGCCTAGGAGCCATGAACATAGAAGAAAATATAAGCCATACACCTGAAATGCCTGAAATAAAGAAATAATTCCAGGAAGCTATAAAAGAACTCAAATCAGAAATAATCTCCCAGGTAAAAGAAGAAACAATGAATGTAATGAAAGGAATGCTAAATACATCTAAAGAAGACATAGTTAAAAAATTAGAGCAACAATGCCAAAAGATAGAAACCCTAAATGAACAATATAAGAAACAAACAGAATGCATGAAGCAGATTCAAAGGGATATACAGGAAATCAAAAATTCCATTGAAAGTTGGCAAAACCACCTCAATGAAAGTGAAGATAGAATATTAGACCTCAAAGACAAGATTGCAGCCAGTGAACAGAAAATGAAAGATCTTTTAAAAATAACAAGGAATCAGGAGATAACAATTCAACAGCTGCAAGATGATGCAAAGAAAAACAACATAAGATTGATAGGGATAAATTAAAAAGGAGACAACACAAGTGATATCAAGAGGCTATTTATAGAAGTAATAGCTGAAAATTTCCCAAACATGAGAATGGAAACTGACATATGGATCACTGAAGCATATAGAACTCCAAATAGCCATAACCAAAATAAAACTACACCAGACACGTAATAATCACCATCCCAGAAATCCAACATAAAAACAGAATATTAAAAGCTGTTAGAGAGAAGAGACACATCACCTATAAAGGAAAACATATCAGAATCACAGCAGACTTCTCAACACAAACAGTGAAGTCAAGAAGAGCATGGAGTGAAGTATTTCAGATCCTAAAGGAAATCAACTTCCAACCCAGACTAACGTACCCTGCAAAACTGTCCTTCAGTATGGATGGAGAAATAAGATACTTCCACAACAAAGAACAGCTGAAGAATTTCATGATCACCAAACCAACCCTGCAAAGAATACTGAAGACATTCTAGATAGACATAGGAAAAAACACTAAGCAAGGCAGACAATTAAACAGAGTGGAAAGATAAAGAAGCAACAGAAATAGAAAGATAACATGTCAAAAATAAACCAATATATATCAGTTATAACCATTAATGCAAATGGCCTTGATTCACCAATTAAAAGAAACAGACTGGCAAAATGGATCAAGAAACAACATCCAACCTATGCTGTCTACAAGAAACCCATCTAACCCAAAGGGAAACTCATAGACTGAAAGTCAAAGGATGGAAAACAATACTTCATGCAACAAGAACCCCCAAAAGAGCAGCGGTAGCTATTCTGTTTGCAGACAATGTGAACTTCAAACCAAGAATGATCCAAAGAGATAAAGAAGGTCACTACACACTAGTTAGGGGGAAACTTCAAGAGGAAGAGATAACAATCTTAAATATCTGTGCACCAAATTCGGGAGCACCCAGCTATACAAAACAAGTATTGACAGAAATTAAAAATCCAATAAGCAGTAACACAATTATAACAAGAGACCTTAACATGCCAATGACACAAAGGGACAGATCAACCAGACAGAAAATCAACAAAGAAATAACAGAACTGAATCACACCTGTGAACAAATGGACTTGATAGACGTATACTGAGTGTTCCACCCAACATCAGAATATACATTCTTCTCAGCAGTACATGGAACATTGTCTAAAATAGACCATATATTAGCCCACAGAACATACTTAAGTAAATGCAAAAAAACTGAAATTATCACATGCATGTTATTGGATCATAGCACCATGAAACTAGAAATTAATGATAAAAGAAACTGCACCAGGGGTATAACTAGCCAGCATCTCCCAAGATCCATGCCATGTTGGAACTTAGGGCGCAGGGAAACAAGCAACCATGGGCTCCCTGGTAAGCAGCCATGAGCCTACTGGCATTCGGGCTGAGAATCAAACATCCGATCTGCTCCTTCCCTCCCCACCCCACTAGCAAATGGGGGCCAGAGGTCTGAGCATCTCTTGGGAGGTTGACCATATGCAATATAACAAATGGGGGGGATTCCTTCTACCATCTCTTTGAACGCAAATATTGTTATCATTGTTTTGCTTTGTTTTGATTAATTGTATTGCTCTATTCAATATTTTATTTTTGATAAGTTCTATAATGTTCTGTATTTGGTTTGATTTTGCTATACCTAATTGAAAGAACAACTATTGTGAAGATAACAAGATATACTATGGCACCTATTACTGTTATTCCAGTAACCTGTTGTGATGTTCTGTACCGATATCACTGCACTGTCTGAATTGGCTTTGTTCTGTTTTGTTCTATTGTATTTCACTATGTTTAAAATAATAAAAAAACTTTAAAAATCAAATAAAAGAAACTGCAAAAACCCCACAAACCATGGAAATTGAATAATACACTTCTAAGCAATCAGTAGGTCATGGAGGAAATTAAAGAAGAAATAAAACAATATCTACAAGCAAACAAAAATACAAATACAACTTACCAGAATCTGTGGGATGCAATGAAAGCAGTCCTTAGAGGAAAATTTATTGCGATGAATTCCCACATCAGGAAAACAGAACAAACACAAATAAACAACCTGATCTTACACCTCAAACATCTAGAAAAAGAAGAGCAAGTCAAGCCCAAAGCAAAAAGAAGGGAGGAAATTATAAAGATCAGAGCAGAAATCAATGCAATAGAGACTAAGAAAACA
The DNA here is from genome assembly GCA_004027295.1 of Dolichotis patagonum. Lineage (NCBI taxonomy): Eukaryota > Metazoa > Chordata > Mammalia > Rodentia > Caviidae > Dolichotis > Dolichotis patagonum. Next base: position 37,860 of record PVJX010004743.1, read on the forward strand.
ATAAAAAGAATCAATGAATCAAAGAGTTGGTTCTTTGAAAGAATAAAAATATTGATAAGCCCCTAGCCAACCTTATTTTTAAAAAGGAAAGAAAAAACTCAAATTCATGCACTAAAGAATGAAAAGGGTGAAATCACTACAGACTCGGCGGAAATACAGATCATCAACACCTATTTTGAAAACCACTACTCTCATAGGTTAAATAACACAGAAGAAATGGGAAGATTCCTAGAAACATATGAAATACCAAAGCTGAGTCAAGAAGATGTAAAACCGCTGAATAACCCAATTTCTATTAATGAAATTGAAACTATAATTAAATCCTTACCACCAAAGAAGAGCCCAGGCCCAGACAGATTCACTACAGAATTCTACAAGAAATTCAAAGACTTAATGCTGACATTCCTGAAACTCTTCAATGAAATTGAAAGGGAAGCAATTCTTCCTAAGTCATTCCTGGAAGCAAATATTACTCTAGTACCAAAACCTGAGAAAGACCCAACTAAACAAGAGAACTACAGGCCAATCTCCATAATGAACATATATGCAAAAATTCTTGATAAAATATTGGCAAACACAATGCAGCAAATCATCAAGAAGATTATACACAAAGACCAAGTAGGATTCATCCCAGGAACGAAGGGATGGTTCAACATATGTAAATCAATAAATGTAATCCACCATATCAATAGAGCCAAAAATAAGAATCATATGATTATTTCTATAGATGCAGAAAAAGCTTTTGATAAGGTCCAACACTTATTCATGATAAGAACCTTATAGAGAATTGGAATAGATTACCTCAATCTGATAAAGGCCATCTATGACAAACCAACAGGCAGCATCATATTAAATGATCAAAAACTGAAAGCCTTTACCCTAAAATCAGGAACAAAACAAGGATGTCCATTATTGCCACTCCTATTCAATATATATAGAAATACTAGCCAGACCAATTAGACAAGAGAGAGAAATAAAAGGAGTAAGGATAGGAAAGGAAGTTAAATTATCATTATTTGCAGATGACATGATACTCTACATGAAGACCCCAAAAACTCCATTGAAAGACTCTTAAGTATAATAAATAAATTCAGTAATGTAGCTGGATACAAAGTCAACACTCAAAAACAGCATTCCTATACACAAACAACAAACTCACTGAGAGACAAATGAGACAAATGAGAAGCCACACTCTTCACAATAGCATCCAAAAAAATGAAATACTTAGGAATCAATCTAATAAAAGAAGTAAAAGACCTATTCAGGGAAAATTATAATACCCTGAAAAAGAATTGAAGAGGATCTCAGAAAATGAAAAGACATCCCTTTTTCATGGATAGGAAGAACAAATATTGTGAAAATGGCCATTCTCCAAAAATTGTTATACAGATTTAATGCAATCCCAATCAAAATACCACTAGTATACCACACAGACCTAGAGAAATCATTCCTAAAATCATCTGGATCCAGAAAAGACCTAGAATAGCAAAGATAATTCTGAGCAACAAAGGCAAGGCAGGAGGCATCACAATCCCTGATTTGAAATTATACTACAAAGCTACTATAATAAAATCAGCATGGTACTACAATAAAAATAGACCTGAAAATCAATGGAATAGATTAGAAGATACAATTACAACTACAAACATAACTCAGCCACCTTATCTTTGATAAAGGGACCAAACACATTCACTGGAAGAAAGATAGTCTCTTTTATAAATGGTGCTGGAAATCTGGTTCTCCCTATGCTGAAAACAAACTAGACCCATGCCTATCACCATGTACTAAGCTAAAGTCAAAATGGATCAAAGATCTAAATATTAAAGCAGAAACACTAAATACATTGGAAGACAAAATGGGTAGAAATCTTGAAGACATAGGGGTAGGTAGAGAATTCATGAACAAGTATCAAACCACACACGAAATACTTCACAGAATCAATAACTGGGATTGCGTCCTATTAAAGAGTTTTTACATGTTGAAAGAAATCTCTTGCATAGTGAAAAGAAAATCCACAAATTGGGAAAAAATCTTAGTGAATGGTCCCTCAGACAAAGGACTTCTGTCCAGAACATATAAAGAATTAAAAAAAATAAGACCCCCAAAATTCAAAGACCCATTCCAAATACTGAGATGAATACACAGTTCTCAGATGAAGAAATGTGAATAGCAAATAAATACATCAAAAAATGTTCAGCATCATTGGTCATTAGAGAAATGCAAATTAAAACAACCATGAGGTTCCATCTCACTCCAGAAAGAATAACCAGGATAAAGAAAAGTACCAATAACAAATGCTGGAGAGGCTGTGGGAAGAAAGGAACTCTTCTGCACTGTTGGTGGGAGTGTAGCCTGTGCAACCACTGTGGAGGTGAGTCTAGAGATTCCTCAAAAAGCTGGGTTTGGAAGTCCCATTTGACCCAGCTATTCTGCTTCTGGGCATATTCCCAGAAGAATTGAAAATATCATACCACAGTGATACATGTGCACCCATGTTTATAGCAGCACAATTTGTAATAGTCAGATCTTGGAAACAACCTAAATGTCCATCAACTGAGGAATGTATAAAAAAGATGTGGTATTTTTATACAATGGAGAACTAGTCTGCTATAAAGAATGATCACACTGAGATACTTATAAGTAAGTGGATGCAACTTGAGACCATACTCATAAGTGAAATAAATCAAACTCACATGAGTAAATACCATATTGTCTCTCTAGTGTAAGAAGTGGTAAGAGTACATAAGATACAAAATTCTCAATAAATACAGTGAAAGGGTAAGAATCTGCTCAAAGGGGAAACATATCTCAGGGAAAAAGAGGAAAAATAAAAAGAGAAAAAAATCTAAATTTGTATAAACACACTTAGAATAGCTTAGATGATTGTGCTATAAATTCTATAAGTTCATAGAACAAAGCAGTTAATATTCATAGTATTGGAACAATTTTGTATGTTTATGTCTGGTGACCTGAGGAACTTTTGAAGATCACTATGTAAAATATCAGCCTTAGTTCTGTTCCTACCACCATGTTCTGAAAGCCTACATCGTCATTGTTTTGGGCTCTTTGCTATTGTTATTTATTTGTCTTTTTTTGTTTCTTATTTTTCTAGTAATCTGTTTTGTTTGGTTTCATTTCATTTGGTTTGGTTTGATTTGGTTTTTCCCTCTATTGCAGAAAGGATAGGTATACATGTAGAGGCTTACACATGCCTAGAACTTCTCCTAGTTTATGAGAATCGATTATATTATGCATGATGAAATGAACAGCTACTTTGAAAAAAAAAACGGACATTATGGTATCCATTGCTGATTCCATATCATCATGCTGTGAAATCCAGTAATGCTCCTATTCTTTGTTCAGAGTGATTTTAGTCTGTTTTGTATTGTTTAATTTCAACATACATGAAAGTGTGGACAGCTATTTTGAAGAGATCAAGAGACATTATGAAAGCCATTGTTAATTTTCCTATTGTTTGGTTTTGAAGATCTATAATGCCTTCGTCACTCTGTTCGGATCAGTTTTGTATTATTTTGTTTTGTATGGATCCATTGTGTGTGAAGATATAGACAACTATTTAGAAGAAAACAACAGACATTATGGTAGCCACTGTAGATCTCCTATTGTCTTGCTTTGAAATCTGCGTCACTTAAATTGTTTTGCTCCTGATACGCTTTGTTCTGTTTTGTTATGTTTAGTTTTACCCTTTTTAAAATAAAAAAAGTTTTTAAATTTCTTATATCCCATTCTTCACAGAGTTGCCTTTCTTTCTTCTTGTACTTTGTGGCTTAGTTTAGGTCAAGTTTCACAATTCTCTCTGCTGTCCCATTTTAGTTCTCAAAGTTTCCAAGTCTTCTCACCTTGGGATGGTCTTGAGCAAAAAAAATTCCTCAAAATTATTTTTTCCTGTCTTCATTATGATTTTACATTAATCTTCTCATTACTTAACTGGTTCCCTGGGTACACTGATGCTAGGGAACAATGTACACTGGAGAAAAGTTGCAAGTAGCTTGGTTTATGAAAAGAATTAAGCTGTACCATAAATTTGTGACTTTCATCTTAGACTTATAATTTTTGTTAATTTAGCATTCAGAAACTAATCATTTTAAGAAAACTGAGAAAGTCAAATTTTTAGATCAGCAAAGTAAAAGATGGAAACTTGAATTCTAGTTAGTTTAGCATGGCAGTTCATCATTGGGGGTCTATCAGTAGCACCACACTTTAAAATAATTTCAACGGACATTAAGGGATTTTTTTAATAAATATTAGGAGTAACTATTTAGTTTGCCAAAGAATTAATTCAACCAATCCTTAAAGTTTAAGTAAGACATGCTTTAGCAAATATGAAATAATGGATTTAATTTTAATAACTTTTTCCCAATGTTTCAATTAGAAGGTAAAAGAAAATTGTCTAATGTTGATGTTTTCTTAATGCCAACTTCCTTATACAAACTGACAATATTAAGAACCAATATGAACAACGTTTATACTAAGAAATAAAAATTTCAAGAAAATTTTTTAAGTGTTGTCATTATTCCATCACAACATGATAAAAGGAGGTAAAAAACTAGCTTTCCATTGTACTTAAAATGAAACAAACTCCAGTGATTAACTGTAATATCAATTTTAAAAGCATTGATTTTTCTTTCAGTATTTAAAACATTTTCAAATCGAGCTTTCAAGTTTTTTTTAAGCTGGGCATGGCAGTACACGCCTGTAAGCCTGTACATGCTGAGGCACGAGGATAGCTATGAGCTCAAGGCCAGCCTGCACTACAGAGCGAGACTCTGTGTCAGAAAAACAACAAAAAGTTTTTTAAATACCATATTAAAAAACAACATAAACTACTGTAACACCAAATGTTTTATAATGTTACTCTATAGTATATTCAAATCCAATCAAAAACAACTTTTAAGGTAGGATTCAACAGAAAGAAGCAGGAAATATAAAGAGATATTAAAGATTTAAAATTACTTAAGAACTTTGCCAAAATTATTATTTAATTTCTATATTTTATAATAAATAAAATAGAGAGACAATATTTTTAAAATTACTTGATATTTCTTTCCTTTAAGACAAGATAATCTTTATACTCTAGGAATTACAATTTAGTGATTATGGCAATGATAACAATTTGATATTTCACTTCTAGGTTAATCCAAAATATGGTTTGAGTTTTTCATAAGCCACACAGCCGATGGTTACGGCAGGAAGCACCTTTATGATGTTAGGAGTGATGCCCCTGAAAAATCCTCTTTTTCCTTCTTTGTTGTATATTTCTTGAATGAGTTGAATCATGGATACTGTTTCTTTTTCCACCAGGGCTATAAATTTTAAAAAAATCAGTACAGTTCAATATTTAACAGTTATATACTAAAAAAGTCCAGTGAAAATAAGAATTTATAGAAATTGAAATTCCTTCAGAGTATGTCTCTCTCCCTACATATAAAACACTCCTATACTGTTCAATATGATAGCTACTACACATATATGGCTATTTAAATTTAATTAAACTAACATTTGAGCTCCTCTATCAAATTAGTAACATCTGATAGCTACATATGACTATTGGCTACTGTATGAGACAATAGATACAGAAAATATTTCCATCAATGCAGAAAGTTTTACTGATGAACTTAGAAGTTTTTCACGAGGCACATCAAATGCTCATTCAGAATTGGTTATGACATTGACATTTGAAACACAAATGGATGGGTGATGGGATGAATAGAGAACATCACTTTAATTGCAATATAAATTAAATTCAAAACCTTAATTAAAAAGAGAGGGAGAAAGAAAATGTAAAAGAATATCACTTAGCACATGACTCCTTACATACTTCTCTCAGGAAGATAACAAAAAGACTATTCAGGTTTTTCTCTTCTTCAAAGTAATGAAGCTATTTTCTTTTTTTCTCCTCCTTCCCTCTTATTTTTGAGACAGAATCTTGCTACATAGTTCAGAGTGGTCTTGAAGTCATTATGTATCCTAGGCTGGCCTCAAACTCATCATGATCCTGCCTCAGCCACCCAAGTGCTGGGATTACAAGCATGTACCACCACACCTGACTTGAAGGTATTTTCTTAAAATTTAAATACCTAACATTTTACTCAGAGAGGAAAAAAGAAACCAGATATCTTCTCTACTGCTTAATATCTCCTCCCCAAATACACTGAAATACAAAATAATCAAGTTCAATTCCACAAATATATTAAGTTTCTGATGGTGAAATATGATAATGATAGCAGAACCAAGGGAAAACTGTCTATTCATGTTAAGCAATTATTTATTCAATCTGAAGAAGGCAAAACCTCTTCTATTTAGTTCTGCATGATACAAATCAAGGACTCCTTAAACAGATAATTAGTAACTAAAGAAAATATGGAGAGTCCAAATAGAACTATGGATAAGAAATAAAATCTATAATTCAAAAAAGCTCTAATCAATAAAATAATAAACTCAAATTTTCATGCTTTAAATCAGAATTTGCACCAGGCATGGTGGCACACACCTGTAATTTCCACACTCAAGAGGCTGAGGCAGGAGGATCACTGCAAGTTTGAGGCCAAGCTGGGCTACAAAGTGTGTTCAAGGTCAGTCTAAACTGCATAGTGAAACACTGTCTCAAAAAGACAAAAAAAAATCAAAATTCACTTTTGATTTCTTTATTGATTACAGGAAAATCATTAATTTATGCTTAAAACATACTTTTAAACTTAATTATCACTTCATTTTAAAAAAAAAACTCACCTTCTGCTTGCATGCGAGTTCTAATAAGGTTCAGAGGGAAGCTTGCTAACTGCCCACAAGTATGAGACAATGTACTACAGCCCAGCAAAATCGCTATCCCAGGGTTTGCAGAGTTTCCTGCATAATTTTCTAGCCAATAGTTCTTCAAAAGCTGAGAGAGGAGAGTAATAAATTAACTACTATGCAACTTTAAGTACAATGCAGGTTTAGTACAAGGTGCTATTCGTGCTGTCATATTAGGACCAGATATATAGATGTTTCCAAGTAAATAACCTGAGCTTCAAATTCTCAAATACTTCCATCTCTGTGTGTGTTTTATTGTGCTTTTTTGCTTGTTTTTGTTTCCTCTGCTTGCTTATTTTGGTTTTATTTATTTATTTTGCTTATTTTGGTTTTAAAGATAATCAAAACACTACAGCAAAATTCTGGATGTTCTCGCAGTATTTAACAAAATATTATAGAGAGGAGGACTGCACAATCTATTGCAGATTTTTAAAAAAACCACACTTTCTCAACTTTCAAGAAATATTATCTCTCCAAATTTGCTTATCTTTGAATAAAAGCAACTGGAAAAATTATTCAGAAATAGGACACATTTAAAAATAAAACATCACTAAATATTTCAAAGTTGTTTACTTATGAAAGGATAGGATTAAATTTAAAGCATCATTACTACCAAATACAGGGACAATTGTCCACTATATAATATGATGCTTTCGAAAACATAAATTTCAAGACATCTCCCTTCAGTATGTATTTATACTTTTTGTTATGCAACAACAAAAGGAGAAGTGTGTAATGGCCCTCTGATATGAAGAAGATACTAAACTCTAGAAATAAAAATATAGAGACATAAACAGTAGCAATAATTTTAGTAGTATTACAAAAGCAAGAAACAAAAAGGTAAATATGCTATAATATTCAATATTTTAAATATTTACTGAAATATAGTTGTATTTGTTAAAGTATTAAATGAAATAAATTAGCTGTCTTTTACATAATGGTAGCACTACTTGCAAAAAAATACTAGAAAGCCTATCTCAAGAAAACTCATTTCCATATCAAGAATGAATCTATTATTTTAATTACACATTCCTACCTGGCTCTTGTGACCAAATGATAAATATTCTTCAGATGGTCTGCCTGAGACATATGTATGATCATAAGAATGAAACGACTGGCCCAAAATGAAGTACCTTGGAATCCTGTCTGATGAGTTCTTCACTATCAGTGTTTCTACCCCATCTCCATGTAGGCTCTCATCCCAAGCCCCTAATTATTCCTCTCTTCAATTCTAATTTTCACAGCTGTGCAATAATATTTCAGTTTTCTAAATCCTACTTATATATCAGACTTTTCTAAGCCTGAATCTTAGGCCTCTCCTGGAATAATTAAGAATCCAGAATATTTCAGGATATAATCCAAGAATCCTATTTTTTAAAAGTTCCACATGTCAGTGATTCTTATATGCATACATCCAGAGTTAATAACTACTATTACATCAGAATTTAGGGCTATAGTCATTATCACCAAGAACCAATTTACAAAATTAAAAAAGAATATGGGAATATCAGATATCTAACATACAAAACAAAAAGCCAAATTAAAGCACCGACTTCACTTCTTGGTCAGAAGCTGCTACATGCAAGATCACTTCTATTTTAGAATACAAAACCATTGTTGTATCATATCTTTAAATCTAACACATAATATATTTTGGAGTGAACTCACCTCGTAAACTGCAAGATCTAAGCCTGCATAAGGTATGATGCCTAGCAGGTTAGGAACATAGCCTTTGAAAAAGGTTTTCACACCTCCTCGCTTCTGAAGCTTCTTGATACAATCAACTACTCCAGAATACTCTCCCTTTTTGGCTACAATCAGTCTGGTCTTTATTACCTACATGTAAAAGAACATAATACAGTATATAGATTAGATTCAACCAAATCATCCAGCAATCTAGTGAGGACTATTTTATATCATAATATTTACAATTTTTTATAGAAATTAAGAAGATAAAGCAATCATAATTATAATGAGGGCTGGGCATGTAGCTTACTGGTAGAGTTCCTGCCTGACATGCATGTGGCCTTGGGTTCAAACCCTAGCACCATAAAGCATAACTGTAACTTACTTACCAACAACTAATACAGTACAGAAGTTTTAATAAGTATTCAAACAAGAAAATAAAATTAGTGTGCTTTTACTTTTTTTTTTTTTTGGTACTGGGGATCAAACTCATAACCTCATGCTTACCACTGAGCTAAATCCCCAGCCCAATTAGTGTGCTTTTGACTGATACATCTGCTCAAACTCCTTTACTGTACAATAAGGGCATCTTGTACTGAAACAAATTTGAGATAATATTATTTCTACAAAATAAAGTAAACATACCCAAAACTCAAGTTTGACAAAGTACATGGTCATGTGAAAGGAAAGAGGCAATACGAAAAATAAACACCTATATATGCTAAAAATGTCTAACTTGGGACTATTTTGTTAAAGCTTGTAAACTGTATTTTAATATGATTTGGGCTCAGTTTGTGCTAATGAAGTAGTAACATCCCAGAAACCATGCGTTGGCTCCAGCTAGCTCTAAATGCTCAACATTCTCATGCCCAGTGAAATTCTCCTAATAAGAACCTCTCTCCTTATTGTCTTAATTTTTATTAATTTAACTTAAAGGAACTCGATACATGCTTGGAGAAACGGCTCTCCCACACAGCCAACACTGAAAAAACATAACCTCCGTCTTGATGAAGGAAACTGTAACATGATGGGGCTGCCCCTGCACATTCAGTAGGAAGCCTTTGGTTTCACGGGCCTCTCAGAAGGAGCAGACAGTTCAGATAATCACATTATTAAAATTCTCTACCCTCTCCAGGGCAATGCACGTTCCTCTTACCCAAGTTAATCTTTTATGCTTGCTTCCCTGGCAAGTTTTTCCCTTTTTTCTAAATTAATAAGGTGTCTTCTCAGCATAAAAAAAAAAAAAAACACTACATTTTCCTTAGGCAAACTCATCGCTTCAAATACTGTGTCTTTCTTTACTATTTTTATTCAGAGAATTTTTTTCCACTGTAGTTTTTATTAGTACATATTTGCAGTACATAATGTTTACATTCTTCATGTACACAAAGCATCTTAATCTTTTTTTAATGCCCTTTTTCTTCTTGCTCTTCTCCCTTCATCTCTTGGTCCCACTCCAATTTGCAAAAGATCTATCTCCCTATTGCCTATTACATAGCTTTTATTTTGCTTTTTATTTATATTTTGGGTTTCTGCAGATGAAACACAAACAGTTGAAACCTGAGGTCTCTGTAACACATTTGCAACTACCCACTGAAAATCATAACTTGGTTGTCTCACCAAAGGCTAAATTAAATATATGCAAATCTGAACTTACTGTGTCTTAGAGTCTAGCTCCCTTCCTCTGTACTCTACCTCCATTAGCTGGATTATTTGGGTTTTTAGTATATGGACAGATTTCCTGCACTTTTTTTATTTGACTCTTTGGGTGACTATTATAAAATAATGCTATAAATTATATGTCCTATATTAAATTGTTTCCCTTGCAAACCCCGAAACAAAAAAATTAGTACCAGGAAAGTGGGGTCATTGCTGTGATGTTGCCTGGCCACGTGGCTTAAGAGCCTTGGAAATTAACTTGGAAAGGTTTTGAGAGACTGGCCAAAAAGGCAGCCCCTATATGCTATAAACTATATTGGAGACTCTGATTGGAGTCTCCAATCAGAGCCTGAAAAATCACAATACTGAAAAATCACAATACTGTTGGAAATGCTGCCAGTTATGATGAAGCTCAGGAGACTTCTGCTGAGAAGGACCACATCAGATGCTGGATCCCAGGTAGTATATTGAGCTTTGGCAGAAAGTTGGTCTGCATTTTTCCTGTGTTTAGAGTTATTACCTGGGTGACAAAAAATGTTCAATGCAATCTACAGTTGGGGTGGTGGCATGGTTTCTGTTGAGAGCTTTTGGCCAGATCAATGTTTAAAATTAAGAGCAAAGATCCAGCAGGGTGATTTGAAACATTTGGCCAGAGAGCAGGCTGCAATGGAGCTCTGGATTGCAAGGATGAAGCAGAGAAGTCCATGGTTGTTGAGAAGGACAGGACAATAGAAAGATGAACTGAAGCCTTTCACTTGAAGGGAAGAGTGTATTTGAATTGCAGGAGATCCCTACTTTTTAGTCTTGCCATGCCCTGTTAAAAGTTAATGAGAAGCAGAGGACTGTGATTGTAATAGTACTTTTAATATGATTTTGATGTCATTCTTAGATAGGTTAATCAGGTTAAGTAGTCAAAGTATTATAGTTTTAACCTTGAATTTTGGTCACCCTTTAAATACTTTGCTATTGGTATGGGAATGAGTACAATAAAAATTGTATATAGGTAATTATTATATTAATGTAAATCTGAATAGACCAAGACATGTTAACTTTTCACAAATCTGCCACTAAAGACTATAAGGAAATGTGCATGGTTATCAGGTTGGCCAGGTGTGGACTGTGGTGGATTGACATCTGGTGGTCAGCTTGTAACACCCAGCTGAAATGAGTCAGAATGGTGGGGGGGGGGGGGTTATGGAGGGCCCACCTGTGGATTATTACCTATGCAATTGTACAGACAAAAACTGAATACCTGTTTTTTAAAACCTTTATTTCTTTCTCCAGTTATTACTTACACCTAAATTTTCCTTTCTCACAATCTCTGCATGTCCAAATTCTAAGCCAAGTTCACACATTCTGTTCATATCTTTCATGAAATCCCTATCTAGAAATAACTTCTCATTTTTGAGTGTTCATGTATTGATATGCACTAAGTATTGATCTGTCTTCTAGAATTGATTTTTCCAGTTTGACTCATCATTATTTTGGGTCATTATCAAGAACTACTTTATCAATTTAATTATTTCTCTTTCTCACCATAAGTTACATGATTAAAATCCCTAACTTTTCTCTGGATCCTGTATAGAACCCAGAAGAGTACCCTAAATTTAATAGATATGCAATCTGTTTTGCCTGTTTAATGAGTAAGTAGTAATTCTATCAATATAGCAAACCATTTCTTCCTGGTTTATCTACAATATTACCTTTGTAATAGACAGAAAAATATATACTGAGACCAACACTTGAAATAAAATTTAAATCCTGTAGCTATAAAGCTATTTTTAATAAAATATTAATCTGGAATTCACTTATAAGAAGCTGTAATTTTCACTAAAAGCATGCTTTTAGTTAAAATTTTATAATAATACATACCTCCATAGGGTAAATACAAGTCTGGGCAGTTGCACCAGCTAAAGAACCAGCTATAAATCTTTCAAGAACTCCTATATGAGTACCATCAAAACTAAGCCATTTCTTATACTGCATAAATGAAAATATTGAAAGTATTAGTGACATGTAATATATGTTATTTCCAAATTTATATTAATTAATAGTATAATATGTAATAGCATAATTATACTACAATATATACCAGATACCTGATAGCCTAGTAGAATACCTAGAAGTTTGAGGTTCAACATTAGGTTGTTTACATGCACTTGCTCTGTTTTCCTGATATGGGTATTTACTGCTGTAAATTTCCCTCTTAAGACTGCTTTCATTGTGTCCCACAAGTTCTGGTACATTTTATTGTCATTATCATTCAACTGTAAAAACTGTCTAATTTCTTCTTTAATTTCATCTGTGACCCATTGGTTGTTCAGTACGGTGCTATTAATTTCCATGTGTTTATGAAGTTCTTGTGGTTTCCTTTGGCATGGATTTCCAATTTCACTGCACTATAGTCTTGATAGTATGCATGGAATAATTTCAATTCCTTTGCATTTACTTAAGCCTGTTCTATGAGTCAGTATTTTGAAGACTGTCCCATATGCAACTGAGAAGAATGTATATTCTGATGCTGTGGGGTGAAACACTCTATAGACATCTACTAAGTCCATTTGTTCAAAAGTTTGCTTTAGTTCTAATATTTCATTGATTTTTCTAGTTGATTTGTCTTTTTGTGGTAATGGGTATTGAAGTCTCCCAATACAACTGTATTAGGGCTTATTTAATTTTTCATGTCTGTTAGTAATTGTTGTATATATTTGAGTACACTCACATATATGTCACATATATACCTATGATTATTATCTCTTTCTCTTGGATTGTTCCCTTTACAAGGATGTAGTGATCTTCTTTATATCTCTTAATTAGTCTTGGCTTGAAATTCACTTTGTCTGCAAACAGAATAGTTACCCCTACTTTTTGGGGGGGTTCCCATTGCATGGAGTATTGTTTTTCATCCTTTGACTTTCAGTCTACAAATTTCTTTTTTAATTGTGTTTCATATACACAGAATATTGTTGCATCTTGCTTCTTGATCCATTCTGCTAGCCTGTCTTTCAATTGGTGAATTAAGATCATTAATATTAATAGTTATAACTGAAATGTTTTGACTTATCTTTGCCATGTTATTTTCATATTGTTGGCTCCCCCCTGCTTTTTTCCCCTTCCTCTAATTGTTTGTCTTCCCTGGTGGATTCCTTCTGTAGGGGTTCATGGAGCTGTAATCCTATTATCTCTTTCTAGAACGTCCTTCATTGGAGTGCTGGTTTGGTGGTCATAAATTGTCTCAGATGTTCTTTGTCATGGAAATACCTTATTTCTCCTCAATTTTGAAAGATAATTTTGTGAAGTACATCAATCTGGGTTGAAAGGTGTTTTCCTTTAGAACTTGGAGTACTTCAAATTCTCTTGACTTGAGAGTTTGTGCTGAGAAGTCAGCTGTAATTCTGATGTGCTTTCCTGTTGGAGACCACTACAAAATGGCTCTGAGCAGGACTTAAATTTTACTAACTGGCTTTCTATGTTTATCTTCTATGAGTCTGTCCTAGGCCTCAGCCCCTTGCCTGGCGATGAGAGCTGATTCATAGTAAGTGAACCTCTATAAATCACTGGTCCTGGCTGAGGCCTGTAGTGGCCTGTGAGGTCAGAGACACCTCAAAAGACCAGATAAGGCCACAGCTGCAGACACTTGGCTCCAACCCCAATTAACAAGATAGAGACTACAGCTACAAAAATTACTCATGCAGTATCAAGCCTACCATAAATGTCAATTAGAGATAAAACAGTTCTCCTAAATTGACATAATTTACTACTTAGAGAAGTCTTTAAAGTGGCTCCCAAGGTCCTGCTCATTACCTACACATTCCTCAGTTTCCCCACCTTTTGTTCTAATAAAATGGGCTAATCCAAAAAAGTTTTGGTCTTAACCCTGAGTGTCGAGCTTAACTAAAGGGTTTTGACCCTCCTAGAGCCCTAAAAAATCATATAACTTGTCACATTTTATTTAACCTCTGCCATACACTCGCTTGGGAGATCAAAGATCTAGGTCAAGACCCAATACTTTCCTTTATAGATAATTTGTTTCTTTTCTCTAACAGCTTTTAGGATTCTATTCTTACATTGAATTTCTGGAATCTTAACTATGATATGCCTGGCTGTAGATTTTTTTTGATCGTTGCTAACTGACTTATTTGTATGTCAAATTCTTTTTCTCTACCAATAAAGTTTTCTGTCATGATGTCTGTGAACATTTTTTAATGTCATTTGTGGTATCTCCTGCTCGTTGACTCCAATTAATATTAAGTTATTCTTTTTTGTCTTATCTAGCAGCTGCTGGATTGATTTCTCGTGATCTCTTACTATTTTTGAGAAATCTTTCTTTTCTTGGTCACTAACTGCAAGCCTGTCTTCAATATCTGAGATCCTTTCCTCACATTGGCCTAATCAGAATACTTTCAATGGAGTTTTTATTCTCTTAGATATCTGCTTGGATCAGCTTTATGGATTCCATTTCTTTCCTATGCTGAGCTTCCATAATTTTATTAAGTTTGTCTATTTTTTTGTCTGTGTCTGCTTTAATGTTACTAAGCATTATTTGTATTTTGGTGATCTCTGTAGTTATCTGAGATTATTTCTGATTTCATTTTTTCCAGAGCCTCATTCAATTGCTTTGTTGTTTCCACTTCAGAGCAATCTTGTGGTGGCTTTTGGATTGTCCCACTTCATTGTCCCCTGATTTGCCTTTGGCAAACTGGATATTTGGCGTTGCATTTTGTTTAAAGTGTCTTCTCATTTCATTTTCTCTCTTTTTTTAGTTTAATTCCTGGGTGATGTTTGTAAGCTGCCCATGGTGAGTTTCTTTATTGCTAGTATTTAGGATCCTTAGGTGATGATTACTTCTTTGAGGGATCTTCCAGGTGTAGCTAGTTTTTGGGTTTTGAGTCTGTTGGAAGATCTGACCTCTTCAGTTTGTTGGAATGAGAAGTTGTTGCTTGTTTGGCCTAGTCCCTGTTTATTTGGCACTTTACCACCATATTTTCTGTGACCCTTAGTTAATCTCAGTCATGGAATACCAAGACCAACAGCTGTTTAGAACAATTATGTCAATTTTGGTAATAGTGGTACCAATAGCATCAAACACAGCCTAGAAAACAAGCTAAGCTAATCTTTAATCTGCAATTTATAGCTGTATGAACTAGATTTGTGATTATATAATGAGACATAAAAGAAACCAGATAATTATATGCAATATATGTCTATAATGTGTCAATTTTGCCAACAGTTCAAAATTTAAAATGTATTAGGGAGAAAACAGAGGAGTGGAAGAAGAGAAAGAGATTAGAAGTAAGGTTGGAAGACAAAGAGGGATCATACCAACTTGGGGAAATTGGTGCAAAAGACTGAAGGAAAAGAGAGACGGAAGAGTTAAGGAAGAACAAAACAGAACCACACCCACAAAGAGGTTAGGAGCCACTCTCACACTCATATAAAAAACAATGAAATAAAAAAGAAAAATGAAACAGTCCACTTCTAGGGATTCTTTCTGGGTTCACTAGTAGACAACCTGTAGAGACAGAGTGCCGAATTGTGCCGATTTATCCCAGCAAACCAGCAGTTGCCCTGTGGCAGGGTAGTGCATAATCTCAGCAGGCCTGCCCTGAGACCAGACTCACTGGGCTTTCAGCAGTCCAAGCAATTTACATGAGTCTGCGCCCAGTTGGGAGCTGCCAGAGGAATACAGCAGCAGTTCTGAATTCCGGGCTTATCCAACCCATCTCCAAAATGCCTCCTGGCTAATTGCTCTCTCTCCACAGGAAGACTAAGTCCTCTGCACTCACCACCAGCCAGTGCAGTCCTCCACATCTACCACTCCCCCCCAACTGCCAAGTCTCTCTGCAGACAACTTTAAGGTCACCAGCCATCACTGCTACTGTGGCCATATGTCCCTAGATTCAAACAGCTCCTCTCACGCAGTGAGTCCTATCTCAGAGTGAAGGTGCCTCCAATTACTGCCTTCTTCTTCCCTGAAGTTTCTCTTTTTATTCTCTTTGTGGACTTCAATTCACAGTTCAGATTCTTCCTAGGTCCAGGGGACCCACTTCCTTCCTTCTTGTCTTCCTCACGATGCTATATTTTAGCGTCTGTGTGGTAACTTTCAGAGAGGCTGTTTGCTCTGCTACTTACTTTTCTACCATCTTCCCAGAAGGCCTCTGGACTAGTATATTTTGTGGGGGAAATTTCAAGGTAGCAAATAATTTAGGCTAAAGCACAGGTTGGCTGCTTTTAGCCGAATTTGCAGTGAGAATGGGGAACAAAAGGAAGCAGAATGAAAAGATTGAGAAAACTTACAAATTGGCTAGTAAAAGTGCACATGATAGTGTAGCTAAGGAGGGTACACTGCCAAAGATATTAGTGTTGTTTAAAAGCCAAACAGTGAAGCACAGTGGTGTAGTCCTGTAATCTCACTCAGTAGGCTGAGGCACAAAAATCATGAGCTGAGATCAGCCTATGGAATACACAGAGAGAAAACTCAAGTAAGTAAAATTATAAATAAAAAGGGACATTGCAAAAAAGTCATAAAGGGGAGAATAACTATAAGAAAGCACCATGAAGAAGATATGCCAACAAACTAGATAACCTAGAAGAAATGAATAAATTTCCAGAAAAAACAAAATCTACTAGATGAATCAAGGAGAAATAGAGCAAATAAACAGACCAATCACAAATAAAATTGAATCATCAATCAGAAAAACTCCCAATAAAGGAAAGCCAACAATCCAGATAGCTTCATGTATGAATTCTACCAAATATTTAAAGAATTCATCTTTCTAAAACCATTTCAGAAATTAGAAGAGGGAATACTTCCAAATTAATTTTATGAGGTCAGCATCACAAAACAAAGACATCAGCAAAAAAGAAACAAAAAAGCAATGACAAAACAATTTCCCCAATGAACATAAATGCAAAAATCCTTACCAAACCTAATTCTGAATCACATTAAAAGGATCATTTGCCATGATCAAGTGGGTTTATCATTGGGACGCAAAGATGATTCAACATACTGAAATCATTCAGTGTGATAAAACATATTAATAGAATGAAAGAAAAAATACCACATTATTATCTCAACAGACACAGAAAAGGGATTCAACAAAGTTCAACATCAATTCAAAAATGAAATTCTCAATGAAACAGAAACAGAAGAAACTTACACAACAAAAACCATATATGTGAAAAGTTCACTGCTGACACTGCTGTGGTTTGAATGTGTCCTCCAAAACTTATGTTGAAATTTAATTTAGTGTAACAGTATTAACAAAGTGATTAGGTCGTAGTGGCTGAACTATTATCAATGGATTAATGTTGTTATCACAGAGTGTTTAATTATTGCTAGAGTAGATTGTAATCAAACAAGTCTGGACCCTCTTGCTTCTTTCATGTGTTCTTTTGCATTGTTACCTCCCAATAGGAGGTAACAATGAATGTCCTTACTAGACACTGACATCTTGAGCTTAGACTTCACAGCCCCTAGAATGGTAAGAAATGTCTCTTTTCTTTACATTTCTTTACAGCAGCAGAAAATAGACCAAAACCATCACCATAACCAATGAGGAAAATATAAACATTTTCCCTGTAGGATCCAGTATAAGACAAGAAAGCATATACCTGCCATTTGTGATCAAGATAGTACAGGAAGTCCTAATCAGAGGAATCAGACAAGAACTATAAACAAAAAACCATCACTAAAGGAAAAATTAAATTTTTTTCAGATGACATAATCTTATATATTAAAAAATCTCTAAAGATTCAACCAAAACAACCTGACAAATTAATAAATTCAGAGTTGTGCCGAATATGGTAGCACATGCCTGTAATCCCAGCATTCAACAAGCTGAGGCAGGAGGATAACTACAAGTTCGAGGCTACATAGTGAGCTCCAGGCCAGCATGAACTACATAGCAAGACCCTGTATCAAAAAGAGAGAGAGAGAGAGAGGGAGAATGAAGATGCAGGGTAGAAAAATCAACATACAAAATTTACTCACATTTCTGTACACAAAAAAACAATCTGGAAAAAAATTTAAAAGTACTTTATTCAAAGTAATAATAAAAAGAATCAGCTATTTAGGCATAAACCAAATAGACAAAATCCTTGTAATCTGAAAAATATGAAGCAATGATGGAAATTGAAGAAAACAGATAAACATCTTATGTTCATGGGTTATAAGAATCAAAATTGTTGGAATGTCTATGCCACCCAAAGTTATCTACAGACACAGTGCAATCTCTATCAGAATTATGATGTCATTCTCCTCACAGATATGGGTCCAACCCAATGAAACTGAATGGCTTGAAGGGGTGAATAGTATCTCTGGAGAATAAAGCCAACAACGTGTCACTGAAAAACAACATAACAAAAGAGACTCACATGTCAAAAACTCTGTTCAGTGGCCCTGAAGCAAGGCCACCAGATTGCTGTAGCTGCTGGTTTCAAACAGGAGCCTAAAGAGAATTCTTTCTGTGGTCCGTTGGCCATTTCAGAACTTTGGAAATGGAATGGTCAATTCATCAGAAAGAAATAGCAGGTGAGTATGGCGGACTTTGGGGGGCCTGCAGGGGAGAGGCCCTGGCGCCTCGGGACCTGCACAGTGCAGTTGACTCGGGGTGCCGGGAGAACAAAGAGCTCCTCCCCTCTCTGGGGAGCGGCTGTGAGTGTAGCAGACTTTTGGGGGCCTGAAGTAGAGAGACCCTGGCGCCTCGGGACCTGCATCATGCAGTTGACTCGGGGTCAGGAGAACAAGGCGCTCCTCCCCTCTCTGGGGGGCGGCTGTGAGCCTGCCAGCGCCGGGGCTGAGAATCAAACATCTCATGTCGTCCTGTCCCCCGTCCTGTACCCCGCCCCTTAGCAAGTGAGAGCCAGTGAACTACACCCTTGTGAAAAGATTGGCTATGTTATTTAGTATGAACTCCCTGTATGAAAGATATGGACAACCATTGGGAAGAAAACAAGAGACAATATGACAGATAGTAAAGATCTCTGGTTGTCTAGCTTTGAAATGTATGCTTTCTTATGTCCTGTTACTTGTTGTGTTTGATTTTACCCCCTTTAAATTTTTAAAAAAAAGAAGTAACCTAAAAAAAAAAAAACTCTGTTCACTCTATCTTTTTAAAAGTACCAAAGTTTTAATAAAGTTGGAAAAGAAACAGACTTTCCAGAGTGAGTTTGGGCCAAGTAAAAGTAGGAAAAGAAGCATACCTTACAGCATGAGGGCAAGACACCATGGAAGAGAGGACACAGAGGCAAAAACTCACTGTGGACTGTCCTTTTTGTATCACCCAGGCTTCAAGCCATGATCAAAAAAGAACCTTACACAACACCTCATAATCCACATTCTAGACACAAAACAACAACACATTCAACAAAAGGAGAAAATTCTGGTACAAAATATATGACACCTGCAACTTAAAAAAGAACAGGTTTGATTTTGGCTCACAATTTCAATAGATTCAGTCCAGGGTCAGCTGGCTCCAAGGCAGAAGTAGCATAGCAGATAGCATGGAAGAAGAACGCTGTTTACCATACAGTAACCAGGAAGGAGGGAAAGAGTGAGGGAAAGGGAGAGAGAGGGAGAAGAACCAGACAAGAATGTGCCTTCCCATCCCTCCAACCAGGCCACATCTTCACACATGAGATTTTGAGAGGACATTTTAGATCTAAACCATAACGAGTATGTTATTTCTCATCAGTTCATTATTCTACTAAAAGATTTATCTTCTGGTCATTAACAAAAAAAACTGAAATCTCTATAAAACATTCAAGTTGTTCAAAGGTAATACCAATTATAACATGTTTTATAAGACATACTGTGACATTGAAACTAGAAGAATTGCTAATAGACTTCAGTTATGATAACATAATGTAGAACCTCTCATATACAATAGCAATATGAAGACATAAAGAAAAATAAAGTCACTAATATTTTACATTGACAATTGTTTCTTGTGTACACTCCAGTTTTCTCTTTCATAAACGTCTAACTTTTTAAACTTAAATTTAAAATCGTTATTAATTTAAAATTCCATAGTCAATAGCATTTTACCTGTTCATAGGCCCCAATCTTAAGTGCTGTCTCTGGTGCAATTTTAAAAACATTTATGCCATTTCCTTGCCAAAGAGAAAGAATTCCTCCTTCTTTTATCATCTGCCCAAACACACTACTCAATCTCATTTTCCTTGTCTTTAAACTGTGAACCTAGAAATTAAATAGAAAACTTATTTTTAAATTTATTTTGTTGATAATATGACATTAGTATTGCTATTCTTAATGAAATAATTATACCTATATGTATAACTTTGTAATTCTCAAGGATGATTTAACTTTCCTTTAGAAACATATAAAGTTGATATATTAATTTTTTTCTTGTCCTCAAATGCATATTTTAATTACAGTAGACCCAAGTATCTATGGTTTTCCATTCTATGTTTTCCATGGTCCATATATACAAAATGGAAAATTATAGAAATAAATTGCATGCTTTTCAGAAAAGTATGATAAAGTCTCACAACTTCCAGTTCCACTTTCTCCTCCAGTTATGAACTAGCCCCTTGTGCACTGTATCTACATTATATATACACCATCTACCCCATTAATCATTAGTAGCCATTTCAGTTACCAGATATTCTACTTAATATCACCACAACATTTATGCTCAAGTAATTCTTACTTTATAATGACCTCAAAGTGTAGGAATAGTGATGTTAGCAATTTGATTATGCCACAGACCCCATAAAGAGCTTCTTTTAAGTGAAAATGTGAAGGTCACAAAACGTATTTATAGTATATTGTTATAATTGTCCAAACTTTCTGGTAAGAAACAAGTAGGCAGACTTTTTGGAGATGTGGAAGGCGATTCAGTGAGAGAGGAGGCAAAGAGGGCAAATGGATCAAAAATGATGAAGATACGTTATATACAAAATCAATTAACACAAAATGAACATCACACGTATTACAAACATACAGCACTAAAGAGAAAAAGGAATAAAAGAAAATATATCAAATTTTTAACAGTGGATATTGTCTCAGTTAATCTTTCTTGTAAACTTGATGGATTAAGAGACCCCTGGGGATGTGAATGGCAGCATCACACTCTCCAGTGGATAGTTCACTAGAAAGTTAATATCTGAATGTGCTATTCACAAATGGGGTCCAGTTACAGGTAGATCACTGGGGGTGTAATTTTGAATGGTGTATACCTTGCTGTCACTCTTCCCCTGTGTTCTGCTTCCACCCATCTAAAGTGAGCACTGTGCTACACTATGTCCTTTTACCATAATGTTTCATCTGTGAATCAGGCAGCCATGCACTGAACCCTCTGAAGTCATGAGAAAAATAAACCTCTCTAAATTGAGAACGTCAAGTATTTTTTTCAGCAATGGGAAAGTTGACCAATGTATGTGTCACAGTATTATGGGGTTGAATTGCGTTCCTCAGAATTCATTTGTTGAAGTTCTAAATCCTATTCCCTCAGAATATGACCTATTTGGACATAAGGTCTTTACAGATGTAATCAAGTTTTACTAAGGTCACTAGAGACCCTAATCTAATCTAACCGCCATCTTTATAAAAAAGAGAAACTTGGACACAGACATAGCACACAAAGAAGAAAGATAATATGAGGGGATATAAAGGATGGCCAACCACAAGACAAGGAGGGAGGCCTGGAGCAAACTTTCCCTTGTAGCCCTCAGAAGGAACCAAACCTGCTAACATGTTGATCCCACAACTATGAGCAGTACATTTCTGTCGGTTAAGACAGTTTGTGGTACTTTGTTACAGAATCTCTAACCAAGAAATCGATGCAGATTACATACCATATTAATGTCTGCTTTATACTTTTTTGTGCTTTTCCACTTAACAAATGAATTATTTTATAAGAAATGTTATTTTTAAGAGTTAGAGTTAAAACATTAGCAAAGTAACATCCTGTCCATAATATAAAAGTAATGGGGAAAAGGCAAAAAAGGCATTCTCTGCTAGAACAAATCTGGAAAACATTTTAGCTACATATCTGTGTATCTGCACATCCCCCCACAATATCTTTAAAATGTTCATATCATTAAAATTCTAGGAATTTTTCTAAATTAATAGTCCTAAATATGAAAGTCTATAAATGATAGTTTTCTGTTTATCATCTAATTATAAATAATAGTTTTAAGAGGGATATTTAAAGATACTTACATGTCTAAAAATTTCAAAATGTTAAAAAATATGATATATCCATGTGAAATTTACATAGTAATCAAAAACTATATTTAAAGAACATTAAATAACTTGAAAACATTTTTTACTTGAAAACATTTTATGTTACACTATTAATCTAAAAAATAAACTGTGAATTATTTTAAAACTAATCACTATTCTATAAAGAATATCTAAAAAGGATAAGTAGTAATGCACTAAAATTTTAATAATGTCCATTTTAAGTGGGGAAAAGATAGATAAAGTTTTTCTATCTTTACTTTCCATATTTTTCTTTGTAGATACATGTTTATTTTATTTTAAAAATAAAATTTTAAAGCTCAACTAAAGAAACTTTAGAGTTTCTTTGATAAAATACCAACAATGCTATTCACTCATCTTACTTTTCTACAAAATAATTATAGCCTTCAGTTTTTTAGTTTCACCAGCTAAACATTTCATAAAATCTTATTCCTTTTTTTTCTTATTTGTGTTATTGCCTTGTTTGTTTGTTTGTTTGTTTTGCAGTGGAAGAGATCCAATCTGGAATTTCATCATGGAGAATAGGCCAAACACTCTATGACTGAAATACACCGCAAGCCAAATCTATACCCCCAATAAACACAACTCTGGCATGATGATCCTCGCTTCATAGACTCAGTTGGGAATGGTAAGTAGCTGCCCCACAGACATAACATAAACCTCACAGTTGGAATTCAAGTCCAGGACTCTCTAAATGTAAACCTCTGCTACTACATATTAAACTATCTCTAACCACACAATACCTTTCTTTAATTCACAGTATTCCTTTTCAGTAGTGTGAAGTTCATGCAGTAATACATCCATAAGTAAAGAGGACATATTCTAACAAACCCATTTTACTCAATGAAAGCCAAGAGAGCCAATCCAGAAGAGTATGAAAAGGTGAGCTCTTCCTTTCATTCCCCACAACCCTTCTTCCCTCCTCCCTTCCACCTTTGCTTCCTTTGCCACTCATAATTCTCTTTTTCTCTCTTTTGTATCTATCATCTTCTCTTATTTTCCCCTTTTCTTCTCTATTTTCCTTTTCTTTCTTTTTTTAAATGTCCTATCCTCTTCCTATTCCTCTCTACTCAGATCTCTTCTTTCTTTCTCTTTTTCTCATTATTTCTATATTTGTCTATTTTTCCCCATACTTTTTTACTGTTCCTAGTCCAACGATCCATTTTCACCTCTTCAGAAAATTTATATCCTTGTGTTGTAGCTCTATAAAACCCATATATAATTTTCCATTTTTCACAGAACAATAACTGAGAGGTAACAATTATTATTTTCAAAAAGACTATCATCATCATGTTACTATGTGCTATTTATATCTCAAAAAGGTTTTAAAGTATAAGAAATACCATTTTACAGGTAGAGATCACACCAGATACTGTCAAAACCCAAAAGATCACAATTTCTATGAAAAATCATATTCCAAGAAATTAGAAAATCTTCAAGAAATGGACATATTCATAGACTCATACAAATTACCAAAACTAAGCCAAGAAGACATAAAAATTATGAAAAATTCAATAAAAGCAATGAAACTGAGGCAGTAATTTTAAAAATGCATCAACTATGAAAGCCCAGGAACTGATGGATTCACTGGTGCATTCTAGAAAACCTTTAAGGACATTAAGTCACCATAAGACTTAAACTCTTCAACAAAAAAATGAGAGGAAAGGATTACTTCCAAACTCATTTCTGAAAACCAGCATCACTCTAATCCCAAAATCAAACAAAGACCTAAACAAAAAATAAAACTATGGGTCAGTCTCCTTAATGAACATGCATGCAAAAGTCCTCAATTAGATATTGGCGAACAGAATGAAACATATCATCAAAAGGATCATACATCATTACCAAGCAATTTTCATACCAGATTGCGAGGATGGTTACATATGAAAATCAAGAAATGTAATATACAATGTAAACAGAAACAAGGACAAAAACCACAAGCTTGCTGCCAGGGATATAGATCAGCAGCACAGCACCTACCTGGCAAGCATATGGCTGTGAATTTAATTCCCAGGACCAAAAACAAAAAAAATCACAAGCTTATATCAGTAGATGCAGAAAAAGTTGTTGACAAAACCCAGAACCCCTTAATGATAAAAACTCTGAAGAAAATAGGTATAGAAGGACCTTACCTCAACATGATAAAAGCCATTTAAGACAAACCAACAGCCAAAATCATATTAAATGGAGAAAAACTGAAAGCTTTCCTCTAAAGTCGGTAACAAGATAAGGATGTCCATGTCTATTATCACTTCTATTCAACATCATAGAACTTGAAACATTGCCCAGAGCAATCAGGCAAGAAAAAACAGAAAATGGTTAAGAATAAAAAGGGAAGAAGTTAAATTTTGTAATGACATGATAATCTACACAGAAGACCCAGAGAGTTCGATTTTTTAAAAAATCTTTTAGAATTTTAATCAATTTCAGCAATGTAGCAGGCTATAAAATCAACACACAAAAATCAGTATCAATCATATATACATAAATTCAATGAGAAAAAGATTAGGAAAACAATATAATTCACAAAACATCAAGAAAAATTAAATACCTAGGGATTAACGTAACTAAGGAACTAAAAGATCTCTATGAGGAAAACTACAATACTCTGGAAAAGGAGCTCAAAGAAGACATCAGAAAATGTAAAGAGGTTCTCTCTGCTTTCATAGGGAATACTGATTCATAGGCAGAACCAATATTGTCTTAATGGCCATACTCCCAAAACTGATATATAGATTCAATGCAATCCCAATCAAAATACCAACAGCATTCCTCACAGAACGAGAGAAAACAATCCTAAAATTCGTATGAAACCAGAAGACAGAATAGCAAAAAAGCAAAGTAGGATGCATCACAATACCTAACTTCAAGTTATACTACAAAGTAACAGTGATAAAAATGACATTGTATTGGCACAAAAATGACACATGGAACAACAGAATCAAATAGAGGATACAGAACTCCCCCAGACACATCCAGCCTTTTGATCTTTGACAGAAGGCTCAAAAACATGTGTCAGAGGAAAGACAACCTATTCAACAAATGGTGCTGGGAAAATTTGTCTATCTGGTAGGCAGAAGATTAAAGCTAGACTCATATTTTTCACTATGTACTCAAGTCGAAATAGATCAAATATTTAAACATTAAAACAGAAACAATGAACCTATTTGAAGATAAAACAAGTAAAACACTTGAATTTGTAGGTGTAGACAAGTACTTTCTGAACAGAACTCCAGTTGCACAAGAAATAACAACAATAAACAAGCAGGATTATGTCAAATTTAAAAAATTCTATATAGTAAAGTAAATAATCAGTAAAGAAACAACCTAAAGAATAGGATAAATTTTGCCAGCTATTTCTCAGATTGAAGATTAACACCTAAAATATATAAAGAACTCAAAAAATTAGGCCACCCAAAATAAAACACCCAATCAAAAATGGGCAAGTGAAATGCACAGACACCCCCCAAAAGAAGTACAAATGGCCATTAAGCATATGAAAAAAAAAATTCAACATCTGTGGCCATTAGAGAAATGCAAATTAAAGCAACACTAACATTTTATATCAGAAAGAATGGCAATCATGAAGAAACTGAGTAATAATAAATGTTGTTATGGCCATGGCAAACAAGGAGCCCTTTTACATTCATGGTTAAACAAAAACAAACAAACAAACAAAAAAGAGCCCTCCTACATTGTTGGTGGAAATGTAAACTACTACAACAACCGTAATGGAAATCAGTATGGAGATTTTTGTAAGAACTAAAATTAGAAATTCCATTTGATTCAATTATTCCCTTTCTAAGTATCTTCCCAAAAGAGTCAAAGACTTCATATTGCAATGATTAATACATGCATGCTAACTGTTTATAGCACCACGATTCATAATAGCTAAATCCTGGAAACACTCAGTATGTCCAACAATAGACGAATAAATTTTTTAAAATGATGGAATATTACTTGGCTGTAAAAAGACAAATTTAAGACATTTATAAGAAAATGAATATACCTGGAAAATATAATGTTAAGTGAAGTAGACCAGGCATACAAGCATATGTGTGATAGCTCCATCCAAGTAAGCCAAAATACAAATAAAGGGCAACTTCAAGGACTGATAGACAGAAACAGGGGGATGTATTTGCAAATGAAATGGAGTTCAGGGGTAGAGGGTGAGGGGAGGGAGAAAATATAAGGGTAAATAAGATTTAAGGTATGTCAAGTACATGTACCAAATAACCACACTGAATATAAACATTCTATGTTGTACATATGAACTAAAAATAAGGATGATAATAATAATAATAATAGGGAAAGAGAGTTTAGAGACAGAGAGAGGTGAGTGGGGAGGGGAACAGGCAAATATTCAAGATATGTCATTGACATGCACCTACTACCTAAGACAAATGTCAACTTTATGTGCTACAAACATGTACTAATAAAATAAAATTTTAAAAAGAGAAATATGCCTTTCACTTTTGCATTTCTAGCACTCAACATATGACAGACACACAATAAAAACATCTCTATTTTATGTCGTGGTCCATTCACATCTTTCTCATCTCCTGATAAGTCTCTATCTCTATGTTGCATGGTACTGTATGTCTTCTTCCTTTACACATCATTTTAAAATTTTCTGACAGTTGCTGAAGAGACAAAGCTTTCTATTTTGATATGTAGAAGGGGATTTTCAATTATTTCTCTAACAACTGACTGAATGTAATCATCCAGTTGAATGAAATACAGGTTACATATGGAATAAAACCCAGTGAGTGATTGGTCATTCATCTCATTGTCAGATGCCATTGAAAGTGCATATCCTACATCTAACCCACTGAATTAAAGGTCTTTATTTTCACTGCATTAACCAAGACAGTATTTTATATTTAAATGAAGAATAATAACCAGAGAGAAAATGATATTTACAATCCTCTGATGCTCCCATAATACCATCTGGATGTATAAAGCACTACTACCACATTTTATTATCACTTATCTAATTATCTATTTTCCCTGTAAGTTAATAAAGCCTCTAACAGTAAAAACTAGGTCTAATGTACTGCTATAGTCCCAAATGACAAATAAAGTACCTAGCAGATAATAAGTCCCAAATAAATATATGTAAAGTAAGTAAGGAAGACTTTTTCCCATGAAAGGTACTCTTTTAACAGCCTTTATTTTCCAAAACTGATATATTTACATAAATTTCATTCTTAAGATGACATTTTTTTTGGTCTGTCTTTCTGAGACACAGTTTCACTATGCACTTCAGGCTGGCCTTGAACTCACTTTGTAACTCAGGCTGGTCCCAAACTCATGGCAATCCTCCTGCCTCAGCCTCCCTAGTGCTGGAATTACAGGTGTGTGCCTCCATGCCAAGTGGCATAATTTGTGAATGATGTAGAAGTGAAAATAAATTGCTTCGTTACTGGGGCTGGGGATATAGCTCAATGACACAGCCTGCCTGACAAGCGCAAAGTTGTGAGTTAGATTCCTGGTACCAAAAAAAAAAAAAAAAAAAATTACAGAGTTATTAATTATGTAGTAATTATGTAGTATACCTTTCCCACAATTCACACTGCATAATAACTATGCATAATCCATTATCAAAATTCAGCAATATTACCACATCCAATAAAATATCCAGATATATAAATTTAATTACAAATTTAAATTCAGTTTATTATTGATTATTCCCCTGAAAAGCATTCAGAAAACATTAAATTTTAATTATGATTCTTAACAGATTAAGCTACACATTATTTAATAACTATTGCTGAGAACACATCTCATTTAAATAGAGATAAATAATATATAATAATATTTTATAATTCTTAGAATTTTTTTGAGTTACTAGAGATTGAATCCAAGGCATTCACAGTGAGATATATCCCCAATCTTTAAAATTTTTTTATTTTGAGAGAGGGTGTTGCTAACTTGCTACATTTTCCAGTCTGGGCTCAAACTTATAATCCTCCTGCCTCAGCCTTTCAGAATACTGGCAAGAAATATTGTTAATATTTTAAAAGTAGAGTAGAACCAAACTATTACATTAGTGTCAGATGTTAGAAATAACCAAACAATTTCTGTCTTATCACTTCGTTCATGAATTTAGTCATAAAAATATGAATAAACTATCTATAAGAGTGGTTCTACTAGAAAAAAAGTGGTTCTACTATTATTTCAAGTAAAAATTGATTTGAGTACCACAGGAGCATTTTTAAGAAAATTAAGTAATAATTGCCAGGTGTGGTGGCACATGCCTGTAAGCCCAGCACTCAGGAGGCTGAGGCAGGAGGATCATCAAGAGTTCCAGACCAACCTGGGCTACAAAGTGAGCTCAAGACCAGCCTGAACTGCATAGCAAGACCGTGTCTCAAAAAGAGAGAGAGAGAGAGAAAGAAAGAAAGAAAGAGACTTCAGTATGAAGATAAGATTTTCCAAAAGCAAATTTTAGTGAGAGTTAATATGAATTTACCAAAACATTAAATTATTTCTTTTGGAGGATTCTTCATGTCACTGTAACTCTTAATAGCTAGGTAAAGCAAGCAGATTACCTGCATCATAATTTTCAAGCGGTCCAAAGGTGCAGTGCATGTCCGTGTGACTGCACTAGCTATTCCTGCTGCCACCAAACGCCTCCACCAATATCCAGACTGCTTTTCTTTTTCAGTAAATTCATCTGGAATAGCTATACTCTCTCCAATATCAACTATCTGATAAATGCAAAAATAAATGAGAAATAAATGCAAAAATAGTGTAAATACTTCATGAAGCAAAAAAAAAATAACTTTTGACAAAGACCAAAAATAACTTCATATGAACCAAAAACTCAAAAGTTTTTTTAATATCACCTATTACTGAAGATTAACAATTTGCTTGTCATTGCACTAGGCCAAATGATTTTGGATAGCATATTCACATCAGACTTAATGCAGATTCATTTTCACTAAATCAGAGTTATTAATTTAAAGTTCTTAAACCATTTGTATAACCTCGTCCATAAAAAACGTGAACCTTGGGGGCTGGGGATTTAGCTCAGTGGCATAAGCGCCTGCCTTGCAAGCGTGTGGTCATGAGTTTGATCCCCGGTACCGATAAAAAAAAAAATGTGAACCTTGAGAGCAGGGAGCACATCCTACCACTCTTCATAGTGTCTGGCACACACTAGCTAATGAATTAATGCTTAATAAATTTTCCATGTTTTATTTCAAATTCTCTCAGACTTTGTCATACACTTAAACTTAAGTCATAAAATTCCTTATTATTTATATTGACTGTTTCCTTTAAATATCAGTTTTCTTTTCAGAATTTTGCATTGTAATCAGTTTTGCATCCACTTTATTTCTTTAATCATATATGTTTTTGCTAAGATTATTATTTTCTAAGAGTTAAAGCTGTTTCAATAAAGAGTTCCAAGTTGTTCTCACTAGGTTTCATTATTTGTTGTTCATAGTAGACAAGTCACCTTTCTGCTTAGTTTTCCCCCATTTCATTTATTCATTCAATTAGTCATTCAACAATAACATAAATAACTCTTCTTATAAGTATCTTCCCAATACAGAAACTTTGAACTTGATTTTCTCTTTACCTAGAACAATTCTCCTTGACTGATTCTACTATTCCCTATTATATAGTGTGGCCTTAATTGAGTAGTTTATTTTTATCACTTGGTTTCTCTATAAGAAAGTAACTTCTGGGGCCAGAGATTGAGCTCAACAGCATAAGCGCCTGCCTGGCAAGCACAAGGTTGTGAGTTCGATCCCCGGTACCAAAAAAACAAAAAACAAGCAAACAAAAAAAAAAAGAAAGAAAGAAAGAAAGTAACCTCAATGAAAGATACAACCTGATCTTCTTTGTACACTGTTGTCAACTTAGTGCTAATGTCCATGAAGAAAAGCAGGGGAAAAGGGAGCACAATAAATACTGTGGAATTAACAAGCTAATATACCAGGCCCTGAGATGTGTATTAGTTATATAATAGTACAGAAGTTACTTTCTGCCCTCTAGAAATTCACAGGAAATAGGAAAACAGACAAACAGTGTAACACAGAAAAACAATAACTTTATACAATAAGAAGGGCAGCAACTAACAGTGTTTTAGGAACACAATACAAATGCATTTAATGGAATGTGGATTTTATTTTTGGTGGGGAAGAGATAAAGTTACCTTCTCTAGTTAAAGTAACATAGAAACAGAAAAGTCCTAATCTGAACCCAGGCATCCTAATGTCAAGGACTGCCTTCTCATCTATCACATCATATTATCTCTTTATGCAGATAGGGATTAACCAAGGCCATGTTCCTGACAAAGTAAACAGTGTGCTCAAATATATACTCTAAAAACCACAAGACTGTATGTAAACATGGAAGGAAGATAAAGAAAAGTGTAAGATCTAAGAAGAGCATCAAGGTTCCTGGTTTTGGCAAGTAGGAAAGATAATGGTACCAGTCAGAGAAAAAGGAAAAGATTTAGAGGGAATAAAGATGAGTGGTTTGTATATGCTATTTGTGGTGCCTTAAGTGATATCCAGTAAATACTTGCATGTGAAAAAAGAAAGTATGATCTAGCAATGTAAAATCTGAAGTCATCAGTCAGCTTATATTTAATAATTCAACCTGGGAAAGTATGGGGACTTGTCCTTTAAAAGTGTGTAGAGTGAGAGCAAAAACAAAACAAGACAAAACAGCTATAGAGAACACA
>PVJX010004743.1:69047-91769 GCA_004027295.1 Dolichotis patagonum
AAATAACAATAGGAAACTGGACTTGGTGAAAGAATTCCATAGAACAAGTTGAGAAGTGAATGAAAAGTATAGCTGTAATGAGACAAAAAAAGAATATAGCTAAAAAAGACATGTCATAGGACTGTTCTTTTTTAATAGTACTAACAGTGATATAAAATATTATGTTTAAGTGCTCATGTTTAAATACAAGAAATAAACAGGATAATGAAAAGAACAAGGTGAAGAGAGAAGAACTCTGAAGAGGCAAACAAACAACAATACACGGAACTACAAGCCAAGAAAAGCAGTAGTTTAAAGATAAAGTGATCAACAATAACATAAATAACTCAGAGATGATGATAACACGCGAGAGCTAACTATTGGATGTGGGATTCAAACTTATGCATTCTGATTCCAGAGTTTGTGATCTTTTTCTTCCTATATATCATCTACAAGAAGAAGGCAAAAAATCCAAGAGGATGGATGAGAATAGTATGTTATGAACAAATTATTAACTTTACTGGAAAATATATTATTTTTCACTTTTCTAGGCTAATCCCACTATATCATAGTAATTAATTCTTAACATAAAGTAGGCCTCCTCAGTAGGCATCTATTCTAAGATCTAGGTTTCAATAAAAAAAATGTGTTATTAGGCTTTACACAAAACATTAACACCTCTTACTGATTTCATAAAACATTATTAGAAGGGAATACTGTAATTTTAGCCTCTGATGCTCCAAATAGTGTGAGGATTATATAATGATAATAAAAGCTATGACATTTAGAGAAAAGTAAAAACAGAGTAAAACACAAAGTATTCTTACAGTAGAACGCTTCCAGAAATGAATAATTTCATTGATATTTGATGCAGGATGAAGTAAAAAGTAGTTTCTCCATTCATCCCAGTCTATTGTCAATGTCCCATCACTATCCATGCTGAAATAAATTTTTAAAATATTGCTTATAATATTTATAACAAAGCATCATTATAAAAATGAAATATATGGTTTTTAAATATTTATTTTTAAAGCCATTGTCTTATACGTCACAAATATTACTGTATTTTCACATTGGTTTTTATAAAATTAAGACTATTTTAGAGCAGTTTTAGATTTTTAGAAAAGTTAAACAGATATTACATATAGTTCCCATACATCGTCACATCCAGTTTCAACTATTGATAACATCTTACATTATATGGTACATTTTTTACATTTATTATCTTATTTAGCAACATTATTATTAATGATAGATTATTATTAACTAAATTTTATACTTTATTCACACTTTTTTAGTTTTTAGATAATGCTCTCCTTTTGTTTCAGAATCCCATTCAAGACACTACATTCCTTTTAACCATCATGTCTCCTTAGTCTCCTCTGGTTATAACTGTGTCTTAGATTTTCCTTATTTTTTTATAATTTTGATAGTTTTAAGGACTATTAGTCCAATATTTTATAGAATTCTTCTTTATTGGGATTTTTCTATAATATTTTTAATTATTTTTGTGCAAGTATTTCTCTAAGATTTTTCTGTTAACCCATAAAGAAAATTATTGCATCTAAATAATCTCTGTATCTTTAGCACTGAGAATCCAATAAATGCTTGATGAATAAATGATAAGTAAATAAAACTTATTAAAGAGTAACCTTATGCCTTTTGGCTTTTCTAGTATTACTTTTACCGCTGACTGTCTTTTGGCTTTTTTATAGCAGTCTAATCAATTTTAAAATAGTTTTTTATTTACAATCTTAAAAAGAAGGCTCATTTTTTACCTTGCAAAATTCAGTATTTACTCAATCTTTTAACATCTCAAAAAATTTTTTTAAAAACTTGTAAGTTGTTTCTTTGTATCTGAGTAAAAGGTGGAATTAAAAGAAATGACTTTTAATAGTTTTTCTCTAAATGAAATATCTAAAAAACAAAATGCACTCAGTCATCAAAAAGTCTGGTGCAATTTCCACTTCCAGCCAAGACAAAATAATCAGCGTAGAATTTATACTCTCACTGTAAATAATTATTAAATTGAACATAACATAGGAAACAACTGTTTTCAGGACTAGTCCACAAACAGGACAAGACTGTGATACCTGAAAAAAGCAAAACACATACAGTGTTTCCCATTCTCTCCACTTTCTGGGGACAGTTTCCAAATTGCAGCACACAGAAGTAAGAGATTAAGCAAGGAGAATGTGAATAGAATAAAAAGGGCCACTGAGGGTGCAGGAATTTACAAAAGTATTCCCTTTACACTTTTGCAAAATGCTAAGCTACATATGACTCCCTCAGCCTCACAAAAATAGTTAATAGAGGGCTATGAACATAATTAAAATTCCATAGTGGAGGAATGTTGAAGTTCAAGAAAGTAAAGAAAGAACAGAAGAAAGAGAAAGAGAGAGAGAGAGACATAGACACAGACAGAGAGAGACAGACAGACAAGGGGAGTGGAAGAAAAAAAGGAAGAGAGAGAAGGGAGAAAGGGAGAAAAAAGAAACATTATATATGGGAGGAAATTTAAATGGCAATGACTGAGTTCTCACCAGAAACAACATATGCTAGCAATCTTTAATAAATTCAATTTAGTCAAACAAAGTTTAACAAACTGTACCCTAAATCCTTAACACAATAAACATAACCACCAAAAATGAAGGTTAAATATATTTTCAGATAAACAAAATAATTACTATAAAACATGGACAATATTCACTTCTTCAATTTGTTTTCACTTAGGATAATGCATTGTTAGGAATTATCACTCCAGTAGCTGAATCCTGAAGTACAAATTTTGGCTGGTACATGACTTCACCCCTTGGCACCAAAAGCTATGACTGATACTCATAGAAGTTCCTAAATTTAAATTTTAATATATTATTGCTACTAGCAATTCAAAAGTGTTCTTAGAGTATGATTTAACAGCATATTTCAAATATTACATCAATCTACAGATTCATACAACTACCAAGTTTCTATTACACTTGTACTGATAAACTTTTTAAAAAAATATTTTTTATTACAAGAAATCTTATTTCTTGTTCAACTCCATTAGGGATACAGAATATATTATATATGATTCCAATTCTTTTTAACTTTTTGCATTTCTTTTATGAACCAGCATAGGGTTGGATTCTTAAGAATTTTTGTATGTGCTTTAAAAACATATACTCAACA
Source organism: Dolichotis patagonum (assembly GCA_004027295.1). Classification (NCBI taxonomy): domain Eukaryota; kingdom Metazoa; phylum Chordata; class Mammalia; order Rodentia; family Caviidae; genus Dolichotis; species Dolichotis patagonum. Next base: position 72,198 of record PVJX010004743.1, read on the forward strand.
GTTCTGAATGTAATATTCTATGTAGGTTTCCTAGCTAGATATTGATGGTGGTGGTGTTGAAATTTTTTATCCTTACTGATACCTTATGTATAGTTGTTCTATTGCTTAGAAATCTAAGTTAGACTCTCTTGCTGTACTCATTCAACTATACTTTCCTGTAGTCTCTTAAATTCTTGCTTTTTAAATTTGGGTTATATTGTTACTTTCATACTAATTTAGAATTGTTATATATTCTGAGTATATTAAAATTCTAATCACTATAAAATGCCTCCTTTAAATTTTAGTAATGAATTTTGCTTTTTCTACCCTTTTTCTTTGAACATTTGATTTTTTTTTTTTAAACACACCTCTGTAACAGAATATAGTTATATTTTTTTCACAGCACCAGTCAAAAAGAGATTTATGCTTTCATGGACTTAAAATATCCTAACTGCCAGATATGAAATACAGACTAACTAGATAAATACCAATACTAAGAAGTAAGACTCAAAAAATAAGAAGAAGTAAGAAACCATGAGGAATTATCAAACATAGCTGAAAACAGGCCAAATAGAAATTCCATGAATAAAAAAAAACTTAAAAAATAAACTATTAGAATGATTAAATGATGACATGAATATATTTGAAGGACTTTCCAGAATGCCACACAGAGAAAAAGAGGAAAGCAGAAATATGATAAAAAGAAGAGTCTACATTTGAAGAGATAAAGATTAAGAGTTTTCCATAATTGTTAAAAGACACAAACATAGGAAGTTCAACATCTCTCTAACAGAGTTAATAAAAAGAAAGGCCTGCTCACTAGATAAAAAGCTATAAAAAGGAAAAAAAAAGCTACAGACACTAAAGAGAAGCAAAATCATAAGAGGAGACAGAGAGAAAGGCAAATCCCCTATCAAGGCTCAATAATCATACTGGCACCAATTTTCACATAACAGTAAAAGAGAGAGGATAGTAGAATAGCATCTCATTGTAAGAAAAAGTAATTACCAAGCTAGAATCATGTATCTAGCAAAATTTTCTTTCCAGAACAAAGGTGAAATAAACATTTCTCAGATACTAAAAAGCTAGATAGTTTACATCAGTTTACATCATTGGTATCCCCTGACCCAGGTGCCCCTGCTCCAAGCAACCAGATGGTTCCGAGACAGGCCAAGTTGATAGCAACAAAGGTACGTAAAGCAACTAAATGCTTTCATGGCTTGGTTGATTATGCAGGCCTGGGGCTAGTCATCTGAGCATCTCTTGGGAAGATGACAGTATGCAATATAGCAAATATGAGGGATTTCCTTCTATCTTGTCTTTGAAGTTAAATATTGTTTTCACTGTTTTTGCTTTGTTCTGATTAACTGTTTTGCTTTATTCAATATTCTGTTTTGATTGGTTTTATTGTGTTTTAGTTTTGGTTTGATTTTGCTATACGTGATGGAATGGACAACTATTGTGAAGATAACAAGATACACACTGGTAGCTATTGTTGTTTTCCTGGTATCCTGCTTTAAAGTGCCATACCAATTTTGTTGCATTGTTTTAATTGGCTTTGTTTTGTCTTGTTTTGTTAGATTTTACTATCTTTAAAATTAAAAAATTAAAAATTAAAACTAATAGTTTATTTCTATTAAAGGAATATAGTTCAAAAAGGAAAATTATCTTGGCAGGACAGCCTCAGATCCAAAGACAAATAGTGAATAAATAAAATGCTAAATACTAATATATCTAAAAAAATTTTCAGTACAAAATAACAACTATAATTGAGAACAAAAAAAGCATGTAAACCAGGAGGGAGATGATTAGAATTAAAAATGTTCTAAAGTTTATAATTTGAAGAGAGTTTAAAGATATTATTTATCTTTAGTTTTTAAACTTCTATAGTTAAACGTCAAGACTACTAACAGGAAACAAACTATATAATTTTTAAGCTAGTAAAAATGAACTAGAAAAAAAGGAACAAAAACTTTATTAAAAAGCAAGAGAGTAAAAAGAGAAGCATAGACCTGTAGGATAAAGGGAAGCAAAAACATATTAACAGAAATTACTCCAAATATTGTAAGTCAATGATACCAATAAAATAATATTAGTATATTATATAAATAGTAGTACTCTATATTAGTATATAGACACTAAGATCATCAATCCAAAATAGATTGCCAACTTGAATAAAAAATAAAATTCAAATATAAGTTGTTTGCTCAAGCACAAGGGCATTACAGTTTGGATCTTGAATTGTCCTCCAAAAGCCTAGGTGTTAAAGCTCGGTTCCTAGAATTGGCACTGTTAGGGAATTGTTAAACCTTTGGGAAGTGGGACCTATAAAAGGAAATTAGGCCACGGTGGTTAGCTCCTTGAAGGGGACACTTATATTCTGGCTCCTTCCCATCTCTATCTTTGTTTCCTGGCTGCCAAGAGACAAACAGCTCTTCTCTGTCATGTGTTTCCATCCTGATGTACTGCACCACCACAGACCAAAGCAGCAGAACCAAGCAACCATGGACTGAAATCTCTAAGAGCACTAGTCAAAATAAACCTTTTTTCTCTTTATGTCGATTATTACAGGTGTTTTGCAATAGCAAAGGAAAGCTGACTAACACAAGGGCATAGAGAAAAACAAGGTAAATGATGGCAAATACTAAAAAAATAAAAAGCCGATTTGTGCCATAGTAACATCAAGCAAAATAGCACTACCAAATGATAAAATATTCCATTTATCAAGATTTAACAATTCTGAAGTTGAGTTTGAAAAGATCCTCCAAACATATAAAGCTAAAATATAAGTACTTCAAAAATCCTCATCACAGTGATAGATTTCAAATTGTCAGTCATCTGCAGGGCAGGAAAATATTTAAACAACAAAATTAACAGATTTCTTTTAATTGGACATTCTACGGAGTCCTGCCTACAACATTTTAAAAATAATCTTCAAGTACGTATAAAACATTTGTAAAAACTTGCACTGTTCAAGTATTTGAAGAAACAGTATCAAGCTATCTTCTTTAACTCTTACACAATTACTATAGAAATTATTAACCAAAAATCTCTTTAAAGCTCAATATAACCTAAATATCTCAGGTGAAAAAGAAAAACCATAAAACAAGTATTTCAGTTTAGAACTATATAAGAATGAAAATCCCAAATCACATGTAAAAACTTGCGGAATATATCAAAATCACTTATAAAAGTTGAGTTACTTCCCTTGCTTGTAACAGGAAGGAAACCTGGAAATCTATACAATTTAACAAAAAACAATAACCAGTATTAAAAGAACAACTGTTCTATTTTTATCCTTATGCATTTTCTTCTAGATTCAAATAACTTCATTAGATACAACTGACAAGCTGAAAACAAAGCCAAATTTTGTTGGAGACCACTACGAAGCTGCTCTGAGAGAGATTTAAATTTTACTACTTGGCTTTCCATGTTTATCTGTGAGTCTGTCCTAGGCCTCAGCCCCTTGCCTGGCGATGGGAGCTGATTCATAGTAAGTGAACCTCTATGAATCACTGGTCCTGGCTGAGGCCTGTAGTGGCCTGTGAGGCCAGAGATACCTCAAAGGACAAGGCCACAGTTGCAGACACTTAGCTCCAACCCCAATTAACAAGATAGAGACTGCAACTGCAGAAATTACTCATGCAGTATCAATCCTACCATAAATGTCAATTGGAGATAGGACAGTTCTCCTAAATTGGCATAATTTACTACTTGCAGTAGTCTTTAAAGTGACTCCCAAGGTCCTGCTCATTACCTGAGCATTCCTCAGTTTCCCCGCCTTTTGTCCTAATAAAGTGGGCTAATCCAGAGAAGTTTTAGTCTTAACCCCCAGAGTCTCGAGCTTAACTAAAGGGTTTTGACCCTCCTGGAGCCCTAAAAAAATCATATAACTTGTCGCATTTATTTAACCTCCGCCGTACACTCGCTTGGGAGATCGGGGATCTAGGTCAGGACCCGATAAAATTTGATTACAAAAAATAAATAATAAAATTGAGAAAGTTTCAATGAGATTGGTTTAAAAAAAAAACCAAAAGGACACATAATATTAGAGATGAAAAAAACACAACAACTATAGATTTAGAGGAGACCAAACAGATAAGCGAATACAGTGAACAACCTTATCCCAGTAAATTTGAAAATTTGGACAAAAATAATAATCTCCTGAAAAACAAAATTTTCCAAAATTGACCTAGAAAGGGAATAAAAAGTGTGATCCTACAGCTGTTTATGAAATTGACTCAGTTATTTTAAATATTCCCATAAAGAAAACATGAGGCTCAGCAGGTATCTTAGTTAATTGCTCACTGATGAGACAAAATACCCAAACCCACAAGTTAAAGGAAGAAAGATTTATTTTAGCTGACAGTTTGTAGAGGTTCCAGTCCATAGTTGGGTGGCTCCAAAGCAGGATGGTATGGAAGTGGGGCATGGCAGAAGACAAAAAGTCCATGGCAGAGCGGCAGGAAGCAGCAAATAGTAAGCCTTCCTTTCCCTTTTATTCCATTCAGGCTACAAGCCTATTGGTTAGTTGCTACCCATACCTAGTGTGGGTCTTCTGTCTTCAGTAAATCTGTTCAGCCACACTCAAAATTATGTTAAACTAATCAGTGGACTAATCCAGTATTCATACACCCTTAATCTACCGTCACACACACATGAACCAGTCACCTCCCTAAAGCCCCACCTACGAGCCTGTGAAGCTTCGTGGGACATCTAGGTATAAGCCATAATAGCTTATTTTACAATTAAATTCTTTTAAACCATTAAGGAATAAATAGATTGATTCAATTTTATTGAATCTCTTACATAAAATGTAAAAAGAGAGACTACTACTCAACTCATTCCTTAACATCAATGTAACCTAAAAAATATTAGATTAGTCAAGCAAACAAAAGAACAGGCCAATCTCTCTCATGAACAGGAATGTAAATACTATGAATAAATTGTAGCAAATTGAACCCAATGGAATATTTGTAAAAGGTTGTGTTTATTCTAGGACTATAAGGATGAGTTAGTGGAGAGAAAATTCTAGAAAATAATTTATCACATTAACAAATCACTATGGTGGTACACTCCTATAATCCCAGCACTCGGGGGCTGAGGTTGGCCTCCTCATGGCAAGAAGATTGCCATGAGTTGGAGGCCAATTTGGGCTTCAAGGCCAGCTTGAACTAGCAAGACTCTGTCTCAAAACAAACAAACACATCAATAGATTAAAGAAAGATATCATATTAATCATCTCACAATTTAAACCTATTTGTAATTTTAAAACAATTTCTTGACAAAACAGAAGAGGCTTTCCTTAATATGGGACAAATTACAATGATGAAGTATTAGTATTTTAGTGATCCAGTGATAAAATATCTGTATTCCCTTTAAAAATCAAGAAAGAGACAGGATGCCCATCAGTGTCATTTTCGCTCAACACCATTACCGCAAGAACAGAAAAATCAATCAACCAAAGCTATGAGTATTGGAAAGAAAGAACTGAAATTGCCAGAATTCAAAGCATTGTCACAAAAGTATTGTCTCATATTGTCTCATGTAACAAATACAGCTTCTGTCCCCTCAAACTTCCCCTTACAATTTATCTAGCACAACTTCAGCTAGAAACACGTCTTTCATCCTTGTTACAAACCAAAACCCACAGTCTGAGGAGCTATGTAAAGTCATGGATACCATCAAACATGTTGTTCTAACCCATTTAGACTCAATTTGATGCATCAAAGCAGACCAGACATTTGGAAACATTATGAACAAACCCAAACTAGAATAATTTAAGGGGGGAAATGAAAGAGTGAGTTTGGGAACACACATACCACCTCAAGACAATCAAAGAGTGAATCAATATGCTTACTTTGCAGTGCCCACTTCTCAAAAACATGGAAGTGTGAGAACGAACACACTATTTCAAGCCTTACCAGGCCTGTGAAAGCAATCACCCAGTAGTATGTGCTTCAGGGGAAGAAACAACAGTGGGTGAGGAGTAAACAGGAGGATCCAGACAGCACCAGGTTTTACTTTCATCTTTCTGTATTCCTCTACGCATCCCCACCCCCATACTCACCCCAACTCCCAACGTGCCCCTTAAACTTCTCCTCAAGTTATCTCAGACTGGGGGTATGGCTCAGTAGTAGGGCACTTGTTTAGACATACAAGGCCCAGGGTTTGATTCTCCGCACAATCTGTCAGTTAGTCAGTCAATATCATTTCTGCCTCATTCTATAAAGGTACAGAGATTTCAATCCTTTCTCCAAAAGAAACCTTTCAGAAAGCTTAAGATATAGAAAAAAATGAATGCACGACTGTTTGGTTCAAGCAGTAGTACAAGATAGGGGTTCACTCTGCTGTCTCCTCACCTCTCCTGCCACGTGCATTCCGAGGAGCCTCTTAAGTATAGCCTGAGAAACTATATTGATGTGTGATTCATTTGGTTATTGCTACCTAAATGGTCAATCACTTAATGGAAAGCCTTTGAAAGCTGCTTTTAGTAGAAACATTCAAAAGAAAGACAAAATTAGGCAAGTAAGATCAGGTTTGTTTACCAAGTTACAGATAGGGGTGCCATATTTATAACAATTAGTTTCTAGCATAAATGAAAACTACTAAAAATGACAAGCGCTGACCTTCTCAGAATGCTGTTTGCCTGAGCTTCAGAAATATCTACACCCAATGATTTCACAGCAGCAATTACTTCGGCAGCATCGATTACTCCTTTAAAAAAGTGAAAAATACCATGTTAAAGTGTCCGAAAAGACAATGAGGCAAAATAGACTTACATTGCACTAGTCTTTGGAAGTCTGTTTTAAAGGTCTATAATCCTAAGTTAATAAAAGCCTAAAAAATTGTGAAAAGTAAAAGACGTTTTATAAATTTGGCACCAAGATTCACTTGGTGTCAAAAGCTGCTTTAAACTCATATGGGTTAATTTTAGTCAACTATTTATCTAATTCAGTGTGTAAAACTTTATGTATCACTACAGAAACATAATATTATTGTCTGGTGTTACCCCAGACTCCACTTGGAATATTATATATCTTTTCTAAAAGTTATAATATATAACAATATTAGTTTTCTAATACATAACTGTATTACTTTTCTAAAATCTACATTCTAAATTTCCAAACACATCTGGTCCCAAGTGTTATATGTCTATAACACTCTTGATTATTACACCTACTTGGAAAGCACTGAAAAAGCTAATCCTAAAGACCTTGTTTAGAGACATGAAAACCAGGTCACTCAATGTTTTATAAAGATAAGCCTTCAAAGAAACAATATAACTTAAAATACATGTCTGCTAAACAGTTCACTGTCACATTGCTGGATGTAAATTACATGGCTATAGTCTCCTTAAACTCTAAACATAAACCTTATCATATCATCCACCCAATCCCAAAAATCTTGATTCTTCTCTTATGTAAAAGTACCAATTGAAGACACCCAACTTTTGATTTTTCTGTTTGTTTGTTTTGTTTTGTTTTGTTTTTTGTACTGGGACTCAAACTCATGACCTCGCACTTGCCAGGCAGGTGCTACTGAGTAGGCCTCCTACTTGAAAATACATGTCAAAAAGTTATCATAAATTTAGTCACTTTTAATTTATATTTTATGAACCATATCTGCCCATGCATTATGTATAAAAAGTAGTGCAAAATACATGAGATATTACTTAACACATAGACAAAAGTGCTTTATTCAAACATAGAATCTTAGACCTTACAATGAGTCCAAAGCCCCAAATATTCCAAGCTTTACAGAATGAAATTTACTGATCTATTCCTCATCCTAGAAATCAGTTTCTTCAACCATAGAAGCTTGGATCCCCTGCCTTATATCTCACTATAACCTTCAAACACTAAATTCCTCAATTTGATTTAATAATTTTAAAAATTGTGGTAATCTACTAGGCAAATTACTATATTAAATATGAGATTAATAAACATCCCCAAGAAAATAACAAATTTGTGTGGATGTACTAATTCTTTTAAAAACATACCACATTGTGCTAAATGTATGTTAACAGAAGAGTTAGCAGTAAAGTATAATCAAAGTAAATAAAGGAGTACAAAACAACTATAAAGTAATAAAAGATTTCTATAAAAATTCTCTTAAAAAGGTACAACATTAGCAAGGTATATGTACTTATTTACAGAGATTTGTTGCAAACTTACAGATAGTATTAAAAATAATAACAGGTAACAGTGAGAGATAATGATAACAGGTATCTTAGGTACAAAAAGGGTGCTCCTGAGATGCTAGTAATATTCCATTTCATTTTTAAATTTTTTTATTGTAAAAAGTCAAAATAGAAAAAAAGGATAGAAATAATATAGAATATCAAAAAAACAGAAATTGACACTAGTTAATATATTGCATATTGTTATCTTAGAAATATTTGTTCAGATTACAAGATCTAGGCATAAAGGATCAAACAATCAAACAATGGCAGCACAAACTGTTCTTTTAATGAACTAACAGAGAATTGGTAGTATAGTTGCCTATCTTGCACATATATACATACATACATACATATACATACATACATACAGTTGTATGTGTATACCTACATATATATAATCTTTTCCTTTCTTCTATTTCTCCTTTTCCCTATCCCAGTTGCTCTTCCCTTTTGAGCACTTTCTTTCCCTTTCATTATTACAATATCTATTGTATATTTTGGATCTTATTAGTCTTCCAGTTTATTATTATTATTATTATTATTATTATTTATTTTTTACACTAGGGAGACAATATTTAAAAATGTTAGTCTGATTTATTTTACTTATGAGTATTGTCTCATTGCCTCCATTTAGCTACAAAAACCTCAAGATAATCTTTTTTATAGCTGAGTAATATTCCATTGTATAAAAATACTACATCCTTTTCATCCATTCTACAGTTGATGGGCATTTTGGTTGTTTCCAAGGTTTAGCTATTACAAACTGTGCTGTTATAAACATGGGCACATGTACATTGCTGTGACCTTTTCAATTCTGGGAAAATACCCAGAAGGGAAATAGCTGGATTGGATGGGACTTCCAATCCTAGTGTTTTAAGGAATTTCCATACTGATTTCCACAGTGGCTACACCAGTATACATTCCTACTAACAGTGGAGAAGTGTTCTTTTTTCCCCACAGCCCTGTCAACATTTGTTATCACTTGATTTCTTGATGGCAGCCATTCTTTCTGGAGTGAGATGGAATCTTAATGTTATTTTAATTTGCATTTCTCGAATGACCAGTGATGTTGAACATTTATTTATGTATTTATTTGCTATTTGTATTTCTTTATATGAGAATCTCATCTGATTAAAATGTTTTTTCACTTCAAAAGAAATCAACAGAATGAAAAGAAAACTCACAGAATGGGAAAGAATTTTAGCCAACTGTTCCTCACACAAAGGACTTATATCTAGAAAATATAAAGAATTGAAAAACACCAGGCCCCCCAAATTCAAAGACCCAATCAAAAAATGGGCATCTGAAATATCCTACTTCTTAATCTGGAAACTTCTCATGTTGTATGTTTGCCTTGTGAAAATTTAGGGAACTTATAATTTATTACACTGATAATTCATGCACTTTGCTAAATATATTACATACAAGTAAAATCATTCCCCAAACAGTAATCTGCAGCCAAACTTGAAATGCCATTTAAACAGCTCTGACCTTGTATGGCAATTTCTCAGCTACATCTTTTTTCAAGCTATTGTCTCTGCTCAAGAAACTTTTTCCCCATTTTTTATATATTGACAGTGCAAATCTAAATTGCTCTTGGACACAACTAAGCTCTCCTTGTATTACTTCTACAGGACTAATCATAGTCTATATTGTATAGAGTTATGGTTGTTTATTCCTACTCCATCCAAAACCATGAGCTCCTGAACACATTTGTTAATATAATTCCTACTACACTAAGTTGACATAGAAAATTTAACACTGTTTATTTCTTTGATTAAATTATATTTAGTCCTTATCCTAAAGAGTCTAAAATTTAAAGCAAAAATGTAGAAAAAAATTAGGTAACTCATAATCAAGACCTATAGACTAAAATGGAGATTCAATATAGTCTTTAAGTATAGGCACCAAATTTTCACTGCAAAGATAGATTTGAAATAGACTAAATGAAATTAAAGTATTTAAATGGATGGAGAAGACTACAACCATTCCAACACTATAATTCTAGGAAAAAATACAAAATATTCAATTTCTGTACCTGTAATATATCCCTACAAAACATCACTCCAATATCTGATGGTTTTAAAAGAATGTTTTTGATCATGTGGATGTAATCTAAGCTTGGTTCAACTGGTTGACTCTTTTGCTGATCTTGCTTGGGTTGTTCAGGTGAATCCAATCACCTGGAGATCCAATTGTATCTCAAAGAGGGGTGATTTTAATCACATATGTCACCTCACACAAAAATTTAGAATAGCTAATGACTAAAAGAACATCTGTCTCCATGTGTTCTCACCAGACAGGTAGCTAGACTTCTTTCCTTTTGGGTTAGGGTTTTCAAGAGGCAGTACTCAAGACAATGAGGCCTAATGTACAAGTACTTACCAAGCTCTGTTAATATCTGAAGCAGGTCAAATGACCAAACCCAAGCCAATATGGGACAGGACTAGACTATCCTGGAAGGTATGATTCACTGGAAGAGCCAATGTAAAGAAAATTATTTAATCTTTCTAAACTTTAGTTTTCTCTTCTATAAAATGTAGCTTCTGTGAGAACTGTGAGAAAAAAATAAGATATTGAAGGTAAAGTACCTTGAACAAAATAGCCAACAGTAAAGTCCAGTAAACCTTAATCACTTTCCCTTTGTTTCCTCAGTATCTTCCTAAAATTCCATCTGTTATGGCTTATATCTAGATATCCCCCCAGAGCTTCTGCACTCATAGGTGGGGCTCTTTCAGAGTTGACTAGATTTAGGGTGTGTGATACCATGAACTGTTTCTCTTTTGTGATGTCCATCTGCCATGCCACCCTACCTTGGAACCAGCTGATTATGAACTGAAACCCTCTACAAACTATGAGATGAAATACATCTTTCCTAATTTAACTTGTGGGTGTTGTGTATTTTGTCTCAGCAATGATAAAAGTAAGACAGCATTCTAGAAAGAAACTTGCTTTTGAAATTATGTTTAATAATTAACTACTTCAGTAATATATTGCAATAGCATTCTATGGACATTTTGGCTGAACAGAGTAGGTTACTACTCTGAGTAACCTTGTTACTACTCAGAGTAGGTTACAGAGTAGGTTCCAGATAGGTTACTTAATAGAACCACTAGCCCATGTGTACCCATCTACCTCTACTGATTGGCATGAGGCCTACAAAGTCTCCTAGGGCAGTGAGCAGGTAGTAAAATTGAATCTCATCTGCCCTTAATGTTTAACACATATGTGATGAACTAGAACAGTGCCAAAAGGAACAATGATGTTGGATAGAACAAGAGGGGACAGGCCTCATGCAGTGAGTCAGATCTGGTGGAGAAATGTTGGCTCTAGGGTCAATAAGGCACCTACCACCAGTGTTAAGTCAAATTACAGGTTCTATGTGATCTCTGAAACAACAGGTTTATTAGTATCTGTAATAACAGATACTAATCAAAAAGTTAAAAGGACTGCTCTTTAGCACAAATTCCCTACACCACTGGCAACATGGCCAGATAGCAGGTGGGAAAATGTGTGCCAGACCTAAGGAGCCAGACTGTTTTATAATGAAATACTGGAGTGAAGAAATAGAAATCATTTACACTGAACCTACACTGGCTATAGATAAGAAGAGGAGGACAATCCAGGGTGCAATGTGCTAAGTTAGGGTTTTAGTCCACAAAGAAAAAATTTCTTCTTGATAGGTTAGTTCTAAGTGCAGAATGCGATATGGCCTGGATGGGTAATCTTTAGCATACTGGAAGTACTAGGGAGCAGATGTTGTTTTCCATTTTTCTTTTTTTTTAAATGTAGTTAAAAGCTGTGAACTAATATCTCTTTTCTCTATCCCATGTCCGTTCTTTGGCTTTTAAGACATCTCAGAATTCTCTTATCACTAGGCAGTACCCTATTCCAGCCACTTTGAAAACACTTGTACATTCTGGGAGAAAGTGACTACATGAATATATGAATTGAAAAAAGTTGTATTTTTGAGAACCATAATATTCTGGTATCAGATACTGTACTGAGACAAAATACCCAATGCCCAAAATTAAGGAATAAAAGGTTTATTTAGCTCATAGTTTTCAAGGCAGGGTGGTATGGCAGAGGGGCAACTGCTCAAGGCAGCAGAAGACAGCAAAAGCAAGAACAAAATGTGGAGAGCAAGCCTCTTTTTCTCCCTTATAATGTAAGCAGGCTACTACCCTCTCCCCTCAGGGTGAGTGTAACACTCACACTATCTCTTTGCCCTCTTTCTGTATAGGATGAGGATGTTTACAAAGTGAGGATCTTGGCTCCCTGATGATTTGCTTAGTTGAACTTCTAAACTTCTCAAGTTGCCACATTGTATCAACCATTATAATCTGTTCCTTGTCAACCTAGAAGCCAGACACATTTCTTTAAACCAGTCTCCAGATACAAAGACATGCTTATTCTTATCATTTTACAACTTGAACATTATAACACCAGTTTAACAATCCTTAAGAACCAGTATTAAGTCTATCAAAATTGTATTACATTGGAATGATAACATTTCACCCTTGGTCCTCCAAAGACTTATGTACAACCCTTTATACAAAAGGTATTTAGTCCCTCTCTAAGAGTTGCCAAAGTACTAACAGTTTCATCACTGCTGAGAAGTCTAAATCTCAAGTCTCTGAAATGTAAGGCAAACTCTTAGCTGTAATCCCCTGTACAAATGAGAAGTTGAATACTTCCAACATTCAATGGCAAAAGATAAACATTTTCAATCCAAAAGTTACAAATGGGGGGATACAAAAGATTGGGGCCAAAGCAAGTCCAAAATTCAGCAGGGCAAATAATAAGTCCTATAGTTCCATATCCAGCATCTGATGCAATCTGTGGCAAATTGTGAGCTCCAAAAGGCTTGAGTGATTCACCTCTATGGCACTTCTGATGGTTATAGCTCTCATGGCTTCTCTCTTAGGCCTACTTTGCTCTCTCCCGCACTTTCCTTAGATGATCCATGTTCCTGGCTTTCCTAAACTTTTGGCATCCCCACATCACCTCTGGCTTTACACTCACAGATTCACAGATTGTCCTCTCAGGGGCACACTGCCTGGCCTCCTAGGACTTCTGAAGTTGAGGTAGAAGCATTTATAACCCCATAAACTTTGCATTCTGTATGCACATAAAACCAATGCCACATGAATGATACCAAGGTCTGCTGACAGCTGAAGCAATAGCCAGGCTTTCCTCTCTTTTGGCTGTAGGGTTCGAGAGCCTGGATCATTAGGCACTCTGAATCCAATTCTGAGGAACAAATTCTCTATGCCACCATCTTTGTGGAACATGGTGCCCTGTGGCTTTCTCCTCAAAGCAAAGTTTTTCAGTTTTGCAGTTTTGAGGCTGCAAAGGGTGGAGACTTGCTGCTTCCAGTGATACTATCTTTTATATTCATGCCATCTTTTATATTCTCTGGTTCCTTCTCAGCAGTCAAGATCTCTTCTGCTCTATCTTTGCAGTCCATAGCTTTAATGGAGCTTCCTTTCTGGCCAAACTCACATTTAAATCATTCTGCTGGGCTCTTTGCTCTTGATTTGCAACATAAATCTAGCTAAAGGCCCTCAACAATATCCATGCCACTGCCTCAACATTAGACTGCCTTGAAATTTCTTCTGTGAGATTAATTAGTCTGCAGCCCTTCGCATCAGTCTCAAGCAAGGTCTCTGGACACAAACAAAATGCAGACAAACTCTCTGCCAAGGCATAATGTACATCATCTGGATTCCAACAGCTAATGCAGACCTTCTTCCCATCAGAAACCTCCTGAGACGCATCTTTACCAGTTTGCTGGTCTTTTGAGCTCTGACAGAATCTCCAGGACTGAACAGCCTAAGGTATTCCAGCTCTGCTCTTTTAGGTATCATCTCTGAACCTTTCCAAACTCTTCCCATAAGCTATTCCCAAAGGCTCTTGAATCACATTATCAGATATAGTCACAGCAATGACCCCACTCCTGGTAACTAACTTCTGTGTTAGTTGCTTTTCTCTCATTACTGAGACAAAATACCCAATGCCCAAAATTAAGGAAGAAAAGCTTTATTTAGCTCAGTTTGTAGAGGTTTCAGTCTATAATCAGCTGGATTCAAAGTAGGGCGGCATGGCAGAAAGGTAATTGTTCAAGGCAGCAGAAGACAACAAAAGCAACAAAAACAAAAAGAGGGAGAGCAAGCCTTTTTTCCTCCCTTATACTGTAAGCAGGCTAACCCCCCTTCCCCCGCCAGGATGAGTGTAGCACTCATACTATTTCCTTGCCCTTTCCTTGCACAGGATGAGGATGCTTACAAAGTGAGGACCCTGACCTCCTGCTGAGCCATTTAGTTAAACTTCTAAACTTGTGAATTTGACACAGTGAATCAACCTTTACAGATACCTCCTAATTAAATATAACACAGAGAGGGTAGAATATTAATTGCCTAAGGTTGCTGTAACAAATTATCATAAACCAGGTGGCTTAATTCACAGTTCTGGAAGCCAGATGCCCAAAATCAAAGTGTGAGCAGACTGTGCTCCCTCAGAAGATGCTAGGAAAGTGTGTTCTATATCTCTTTCCAAGCTTCTGCAAGCTAAGGCATTTTTAGGTTTGTAGATGTATCAATCCAATCCTGTATATTATTGCATGGAAGTCTTCACATCATCCTCATCTTCTGTATATACAGTGGTACTTCAGTACTCATTGTTAACAGGTTCTGAAAAGGTGACAAGTATCAAAAATGACAAGTGACAAATTGTTTTGGCTGGAAAGGGTAGTCATGAGGCAATCAACACCAACTTATAGTTTGTGCTCAAATAAATGATGAGTAACAGGACAAAATGTTCATGTCAAAATGCATCCAGTAGCACATTTTATAAGTTTCAAAGAAGTGGAATACCAAGGTATGATTGTATCTGTCTTTTGTGTCTTAATAAAGTTACCAGTCAGATTAGAGCCCAATCCAATTACCTCATTTAAATTTGATTACTTCTATAAAGATCTTATTTCTAAACAAAGTTTCCGTGTAAAGTACTTGTTGCTAGGACTTCAACATATAATTTTAACAAGTTATGATTCACCCCATTTAGGGAGCAGCTGAAGCTGGAAATTGGTCACACGTGTAAGCGCGTGTGACCAATTTAACTAAAAACTAAAAAACTAAAAACCTAAAAAAGCAGTGCTTGAGGCAAGCTGTTCCAGAGAACACCTATCCCTGAGATATTCCAAGCAATCAGTTGCTAGGCAAAAGTGGTGTCGCGTGACACCAACCTGTCAAATGTATAAATGAACACCCTTATGGTAGTTAAGCAGTTCCCTTCCTTCCATCAGGAGAAAGGGCTCCACCGCACCTCAGTTTTCAACTCTTTTCTTTATCTTCCCATTTTCTTGCCACCCTTCCCCTCAAGAACATCTAGAGCTGCAGCTGGCCATCACACCGCATAAGAGGTGAAGAATTCTATTTCTCATTTTGATAAGCATTCTGGCCAATGTATATTGGCTGAATTCTACATGAAAGTGGTGACTGAGACATGAAAAATAACAGCAGCTCAGACACTAACACAAAGAGCTGGCAGCTCACTGAAAGCAGTGCCTCTGCAGGGCTGCCTGTGCCTGAGCTCTGCAGTACAAGAAGACGGTAGCCACCATTGTGGGAATAATAGTTTATAAGGAACATATCAAACACATCAAAATAAAACATTAAAGTGTTAAGATTGATGTCTGAATAGCAGGGCTGTATGTAATGCTTATTTTCTTTCAAGAACTTGCCTGTATTTTCTCATTTTCGTGAACTAATACCTTTCCATAATCAACAAGAAAATGATAAATACATGTTTTTCAAATTACCACGATACTTCCAGCTCATGTACTGCAAAAATGCAAAAAGCCAATTCATTAAGCTGAAAAGCTTTCAAGTCAGAAGACACAAATTTCCACAAAATTATTTTTATTAAAAATGGAAATTCCATGGGAAGTATAATACTAATAAATGTAACTTTTCTCAGGAATTTAAAAATGACAGACTTAGTAGAAATACGCAAGTCTTTGATAGAAGAAGTAAAGGCTAACAGAATTACGCTTTAGTACTAATACTTATTCATATTAAGTCAACTGTTAATGGGACATACACACCATCACTATTTCTATCCAGACTATCGAATGCCAGCTTCATTTTTTTCTCATGGTCTTGAAGATACTGCATAAATTCTTGAAAGTCCAACCCTGAGTCAGCGTTGGTATCTCCAGCATTAAAAATAGTCTACAAAAGAAAAGAAACTCATTGCAGAGGCACATCACATGTAAATCCACTACACCATGCTAACATTTGCACACTTCACCTATATTTAATTATGACTGCTATAAGGATCCATTACTTAGTGCTTCAGTCATGGCTACAAGGCTAAGTATATTAAGTTATTTCTAACTTATGCAATAGTAAAGTCAATAGCCACCATATAATTCCAAGTAACTGCGAATCTTATCAGTAAGTATTTACCTGAGATAAAAGATGAATGCCAAGTACTTCAAGGGAAAAACAATAAAAAGATACATACTTTTTGCCATTAGGGATAATATCTACTAATAAAATGTTAAAATATGTGAGATGCTATTATGTCCCTCAACTTAATGGTTTAAGATCCAACCTTGTAAAGTAAATGTTCGAATTTCACTAGGCCTTTAAACTTAAAATTTAATGATTTATAAATGAATATCATATATATTTTCAGCAGGCTCCTACATCATTACCTATATCTTATTCATCTCTGTTAACATTAGTGTCTAGGGTAAAGTATGGTATACCTACGCCTTCAGTAAATAAACCAGACAACTCATACTTTATAAATACTTATTAAATTGAAAAATAAATACTATGAGTGAGAAACTGGATCAGGTGTTAGAGATTAAAAGACAAGACTATATAATCTCTGCCTTGAAGCAAATTAAAGAGACAACTAGTAGAGACAATTCACATACAACCAAAGACAGTACGTTCGGTGATACAGTGAGGATGTATTCAAAGTACCGTAAAGTTTCAGGAAATCTAACAAGGCTTCACAGAGAAAGACTCCTTAAATTGAGATTCACAGAGAAAACAAAGCATCAGCTCCACAGATAAATAGAAGAGGATATTACAAGCATATGTAATAGATTTGCATGAAGGCAGAACAGATACTAATTAGAAAAATAGTAACAGCTAATTTTATTGAGCACTTACTTATAAGTACTTTATATACACTTACTCTTCATAAAAATATTAAATTGTCCTAATTTACTTAGGAAAAATGCATGGAAAAAAGTAGCAGATAAGGCAAGGCAGGGAAGAGATCATGACTTACAAGCCGTGAAAAGGACTTCAAATTAACTCTGTAGTTAGTGTTTCCCATTAGATAGAATATGTGATACACACATGAGTCTAGTATTAAAAAACACTAAATTATTCCTCTTTCAATTCTTCTAATTAAATCATGAAGTCTCAGTTTTATTACACAATGACTTAAATCCAGAGTGGATGAGGAAGACAGGCATGGGAGACAGCCATGGCATTGGTGAACACTGACCCAGTTCCTGTGGTCAGAGACCAGGTTCAGCCTGAGTTATACAGGAGTGGAAACTCACATTGGTACCATGTTCTCGCTGGAAGCAGATCTCTACACCTAATACCAATCTGGAGGCCAACTGCCACCTTAGACATCTAGCATGAACAGAGACATGTCCTGGTCTGGGTTTAACCTCTGCTCCTTAGCCCTATGCTGAAGAAAAGAGCCAGGTATCCAAAACAAAACTTTCTATTAATCTTCATTTGACTGTATTACTTTTTCATTTTTTATTTTTATTTCTTTTTAAATTTTTTATTGATTTTTTTATTCTTTGTTGTTTGTCTCCTATCCCTTTCTCCCCACACTTTTATTCCATATTTCACTGTTTTATGAGCGTATCAGTGTATGTGTGCTTCTCTTCCTCTTGCCTTTTTTCTCTCAATATAGTTTATGGGGGTAAGTGAACTGAAAGAGGAAAATGAAGTATGATTAAATGATACAGAAGAAATAGAGCACACCAAAGAGACTATGCAGCACCACCAACAGCCTTGCCCTGTTATATTTCTCCTACTTTTATCCATCTCTCTCTCTGGCTGACGTCTTTCTCTTGTGTCTTACTCATTCTCATTCTCAGTTTTTCTTTTCTTTTCATTTGTCTCCCTTTAGTTTTTCTCTAATATTTATATCAGTCATAGAATCTTTCCCATCCCCAATTTTGTACCCAGTTTTCCCTATTAACCCCTTCTAAATATGTAACATACCCTTACCATTGTAGCAGAAAACGCTCCTCCCACCCCAGCCAGTATACTTCAGTTTCTGCCCAAGTTACATTTGTTTCTTAGAACCAGCTAGTTACTGTGATGCATAGCTGGTCACTATGATGCATATTGTAATAACCAGTCAATAAATGCCAAATATTTGCTTCTGTACTTCCTGCTTGCTTGTCCCATATAAGCCCCAAACTACCAAGGATCAGGGCCTAACATTTTATTCTTGAGGTCAGTGCCCACTGGCATTAAATAAATCTGCCTTCAAATCTTGGATGACGTTTCAGTGTTTCGGTTTGCCACCGTGCCTTATTGGAATCTTATGCTTTCCTCCTATTTCCTCCTTCCCATGCCACAGAGGAGAGGACTTTAAAAATTTTTTTTCCTTTTTTCTCTTGTTTTCCTCACTTTGGCTTTACCTAGTCTCCAAGCCCCTGGGCTTTTGGGACCTGATTCAATAAAATTATTGTTGAAGGTTGTTTTTCACTATTAGAGGAGACAAAGGCACTGCATTTAATGCACATTAACTGTGGGTCAGGGTTGCTATGATGCTTTTACTATAACCATGTATTTCTTTTCTAGGCTAAACAAAGACCCAAAACAAGGTCTCATGGTACATTATTTCTCAACTAAACCTGATAGATACCACTGTAAAGGATTAGCTGTAGCTGACTTGATTGCATAGGAATAATTCTGAAGTTTCATGTTGGGTTTAGAAACAATGACCACAAGTCAAAAGACAAACTCGCCAAAGCTACAAGAGACAGATGTAAAACTACCATAGAAGTCATTCATGGGTCTATGCCTCAGGTTAATAAGGATAAAGTATTTAATCAAATTAACATCTCTTAAGCAGTCACTGAGTAATACTTTTGGCTGAAAGCTGGTATATGAAAATACTAAAGGAACACTTTTAAAAACCAGTTGCCTGAATAGATTGGAAGATACAACCACAACTGCAAACTCACTGAACCACCTCATCTTTGATAAAGGGGCCAAACATGCTCGCTGGAAGAATGACAGTCTCTTTAACAAATGGTGCTGGAAAAATTGGCTGTCCATATGCAGAAGACTAAAACTAGACCCATGTCTATCACCATACACTAAACTAAAATCTAAATGGATCAA
>PVJX010004744.1:0-91620 GCA_004027295.1 Dolichotis patagonum
AGCAAGTGGGAGCCAGTGAACTACACATCTTGTGAAAAGATTGGCTATGTTATTTAGTATGAACTCCCCATATGCAAAGATAAGGACAACCATTTGGAAAAAAACAAGAGGCCATATGACAGATAGTGAAGATCTCTGGTTGTCTAGCTTTGAAATTTATGCTTTCTTATGTCCCATTCTGTTCTGTTTTGTTGTGTTTAATTTTACTCCCTTTTAAAATAAAATAAAAAAATTAAAAATAAATAAATAATGTTTTCAAAATAAATTAAAAAAAAAAAAAAAAAGAAAACCAGATCTCTTTCTCCCTTCACTCTCTTCTCCTTCTTTACTCTCTGCTAGGGATCAAACCAAGGGCCTCACCACACTAGGCAAACATTCTAACACTGAGCTATACCCCAGGCTCTTTATTTTAAGACAGAGTCTTGCTAAGTTGCCGGGCTGACCATGAATTTGCCATCCTCCTGCCTCAGCCTCCCAAATCCCTGGGATTTCAAGTATGTGACACCATGCCCATCTGAAAACTCCTTCTTAAAGGATAAAAGACACAGGGAATGCCTTCATAAATAGAAAGTAAATACCTCAGGTACTCTAGGCATGGGGACAGAAGGGCACCCTTTCTGATCCCATAAATCCATGGTCTAATGCGGGAGACAAATGAGAAAAACAACTATTGCAATACAAATTGAGTAGCGCTGACTTAATGTGCACATAAGAGCAAGGGGGAGGAGTAGAGCATTGAATCAGGGACAAGGAACATGCAATTTGGTGGTAAGCAAGGGTGTCGAGAAACTCTCCCAGCAAGAAAAGTGCCTCCTCCCCAGCAGCCTCGGGGCGCACTGATAAGCTCGTTGGCAGGTAGCAGGCAAGTCTGTAGCGGATGGTAGAGCTTCCCTATACCCTGTAGGAACAGCATATATATCTGGCAAACCCAGCCAGGTCAACTTTCCAGGATGCTCTGGCAGACAGCTGGCATGACTGACAGACCTGCTTCTGTCTTATCAGCTACCTGTTTGGAATGATCAAGGTGAGGAAGTTTTTAGGCTCACTTGGTTGAATCACTTAAAGACCTCAACAGCCGGATGCCAGGCCCATGATGCCCATGAGGGTTGTCAGTGACCATGGCCGTGAGCTCCCAACACATTTGCCTTCCAAACTGAAGATGGCTCTGCCTCAAGACTGCTGGGAAACTGGCAGCCTGCTGGAGATAATGCCGTCATTAAAAAAGGCAACTTGGTCCCCTGCCTCAGGGGCTTCTGGGGGCTGGGACGGAATGGGGGGAAGCCGCTGGGATGCAGACAGTAACAGAACCCTGCTTGTGCACTCCGGGAAGGTTCAGCTCCAACATCTCTCCGAGGCCTCACCACTCCCATGGACCTGGGGTGCCGCTTTCTCAGGCGCTCACACAGAACTGCAAGGACTCGTTTTCTTGTTTGTTCCTTTACTTTTCAAAGCTTTGGAAGGGAAGAAGCTGATCACATTCTACACCCACAAGCAGCATAGTGATTGTTAAATGGAAGAACGGATGCATGAGGGGGGTGGTTAATAAGGCTGGTCTGCTTAATTTCACAACATGTATACGCATTCTAGAAGCAAACAAAGCATGGAAAATGTTTGTGGGCTGGTATGTTGGTTTTTATTTTACTTTCTGTGGCAAAAGAAGAGGGTAGGATGAACTGAGTTAACTGAGTATCATTAACCACTCACCGGAAGATGTTTGGAATCCATCATTTCCGAAACCTCCAAGCACAGCAGGGTGTGGGGCTCCCAGATGGCAAGGGGGCTGTTGGGTCTTCAAGGGCAACGGAAATGGGCAAATTGCATTTTGCACAGTCACATACCTTCCCAACAGATCCCAACTATTACTTCCGCACCAGTCGAGTTATCCGGGGGTGGAGGAGGGGTTGAGAAAGATGCCTGGAGCCAGGGTGCAGGAAAAGCCTGGCTGGCAGTGCCCTGACGGGCTCACATGATGGCAGGCAATTTTCATCCCTTTTGAAGAAAATCCACCTCCCCTCTCTTGGAGAGGGGCAGCCCTGCTCCCTACCTAGCACAGCCAGAATGTGGTGGACTTGGTTCGCCCCAAGCCAAGCTCCTTTAGGGAGCTGAATCTGGGCCAGCGTTAACCCAAGAAGAGAAAGAGAGACTGTCCCCTTTGCAGAGCTCAACATTTCATTCTCTTCTGAGGCCTCGAAACCCTAATTTGACCACAAAAACCTGGCCTCTGGTGTTTCTGTTATGAGTATCAGATTCCTTCAGCTGAACTTGGCTGTTCACTGCCTGAACAAATTACATTAACAATACAGAGAAATGTATACAGGGCCTTAAAACTGCGGAGCAGGGACCAAAACAAAGACGGTCGTGTCCTAGCAACCTCACTCCCCCCACCCTACAGCGGCTGTGGGCTCTGCCAGGGATTGTAAGCCATTGAGCTCCTCTCTTCTCTGCAAACAATTAGGGACAGAGAAGTCACAATTACAGATGGGATTTACAGCCAAAGGAGCAATCTATAAATCATGGTGCTCCCACCCCCGGCCATTCCCAGCCAGATAATCAGAGCCAGATGTTCACCACAGCTGCTTTGACATGGGTACACTGTTGGCCAACTCAACATGCTCCTGCTCTGAGAACCAGCGGAGCTCAAGCCAAATAATCTTGCCAAGCCGGAGGGGGCCTCTGTGCCCTGGAGCCAGCCCAACTGTAGGAAAAGTTGGGTCGTGTGGGAACCGTTTGTTGGCACAATTATCAAGATACATATAAGGCTCCATCACTGGCCAGGACCTGAGGCTTCCAGTCCAGAGTTCCTTTTAACCTGGTTTAGTTATGGGGGTGACAATGAGAATCGGCAGCAGCAGCATCTTTAACATTTATTGATCACTTGTTGGGTCCCACGCACTGGACTGAGCACTGTACAGGGACTCTACAGAGGCACAATATTAGAAGTGTTTACCCAACTGGTAGGAGAAGACGCTGAGCTCAAAGAAGGCCGCACTTTTCCACAGGCCCTAGGTTAGCAGGTGGCAGAGCAACAACTTAAACAACAGTGTCACAACAATCTCACACTCAACAGGAGAGGACTGGACAGACTTTGATGTAGGATACAGGGCTAGTACTTTTCAGGTTACTCTCTGGACTGGCAAACTGGGAAGAGACTTGTCATTATTTTATTTCTCTGCAGATGGCTGTGTTTTAAATGTGTGGAATGAACCAAGTCAGAGCTTTAAGACCTAGGACTATGGAATAGCTAGTCTCAAGTATGGTAAAAGCTAAGATATTCTAAGGGTACTGACGTGTTTCTGTTCGGACTTCTTTGTGTATTTTTAAAAATTTTTTTATGACATACATAGATTTCTCTCTCTTTTTTTTCGTCTTTTTGGAGACAGGGTCTCTCGCTCTTTGGTTCAGGCTATACATAGTTCTTAAATTTACTGCTTAGTTTTCACATATATCTATATGTATCACTACCAGGTCAAGACATAGAACATTCTAGAACCCATTCTAGAATGTTCTCTCATCCCTCTTGCAACAATTCTGTGCCTTCAAGGTAACCACTTGGACCACAGATGATTTTGCTTGTTTTTGAACCTGAATACATGGCTTTTGTGCAGTACATTTTCAGGGTCAAACCAGGGTCCCCCAACTCAAAACAATAAGAAAACTTCAGATAACACAATTATCACTCCTGGTGAGAACAGTTCACAGCATTTTGTAACTTTCTTCACAGGTTCCTGCTGCTGATGACTAAGACTGCCTCCACCCTCAAGGGGTCAAGAGGCCCCCAGCCATGTATCTTTGGGTAGTGACCAGTAAAGGTAATCGAATCTGGTAGTAACAAGCTGTGTCTACCCCCTTTGCCACCCATCATCCTTCACGTGCTGACAGCCACCATCTCTCACTGCTCAGGAAGAGCAGCGGGGCATGCAGGATGTGCTGAGGCTCTGCAGGAGGAGGATTAATGGGCTGGAATGCCTGCACTCCCATCATCCCTCACACCTCTCATCACCCCCGAGACCCCAGTGGCTATGTCAGGGGTGTCGAGGGCCAAGGACAGTGGGGCCAGGAGTCGGGAGCGTAGGGACTCACTTTCCATCCCTGCACAGGGGGGGCCACTTCTCAGGTCCCACCTTGAACTTGGAAATCTGGGTAGAAATGCACACAAGATGGGGTGGGGGCGCTGGGGCTATGACACATTTGAGACCATGCCATCAGGCAAAGCTACAGAAGATCCTGAGAAATTAAAACCACCACTCTTGGCTGGAGGATGAGGAAAGGCAGGATTTTTTTTTCCTTAGCTTGCCTTCTCCTCTCCGGAACCTTCCCTAGAGCCTTGACCTCTCCACCTTTGCTCCTCGGTGCCACCCCAATTTCACTTCCCAGGGTGGTTATTTTTAGCTGCTTTGAGCACCTGTTTATTTCCATGACTTGTTTAAAATTCTAAATCTGCTGGCACATTAGGACACAGGACACTTCCAAAGGGTCTAGTGCTATCAGCCGGAAGTGGTAAATCCTCAGGCACTCAAGCACTCATCCAAGTATTTGCGGCTGACGCATAAATACAGTGACCTTACCTTCCAAACAGAACAGTGGGGCTTAGGATTCCTCGAAGGCTATTTTGGGACATTACTTCTCCATGCCAGGGTCACTCCAAGAGGTGTCATTTGGATATGGAAACAGGGTGGAGTTATCTTGATTTGTGGGGATCTGATCATCAAAATTCAGAGCTTAAAATCACCACAGACACAGGTTCCTCCCACTGCCACTCCAGTCAACACAGTCCCCAAAGCCCTGTCCACCCTTGGGTGGTTTCACTTGCCCTGCGCACCTCCTGCGCGCGCGTACACACACATACACAGCCGTCCCAAACTTAAACCAAACCAAAGCCCAAACTTAAACACAACTCCCATGGAAACAGGATTAGGATTAGGGTTAGGGTTAGGGTTAGGGTAAATCCTCAAGAGTAGTAACACTGGATGTGTTCACAGCCATCCAACGTCGCACCTGCTGTCCTGTCTCTGCACTTTGACTCTTTGCACTCCCTCTGCCTGGCACACTCTCCTCCCTCCTGTGCTTCAGGCCCCATTCAGTACAGCTACACCCCCAAAACTACATCAACTCAGGCTGGGATGAGCTTGCCTTTTTCCAACGCACAGGTCAAACACATGGATGCTGCCAGGGCCAAGAGGAGAATGGTGAAGAGGCTGACAGTGGTCACGGGAATGATTATGGGGCAGAGCCTGTGATAAGCCCAGACTTTGACAGAGACTAACCTCCCACCAAGCCCAGGCAGCAGGCACTGTTGTAGCTCCAGCATCCAGAGTGGTCAGGGAACCTGCCCAAGGTACACCAGCAAGTAAGTGGTGGGCCCAGGGTTGGAACTCAGCCCTGCTCTGCAGAAGCAGTGCCCACAGCCCACCTGAGGGTCTCTGAGCACATTACCGTGCAGGGATTTGACTTCAGCATTGCTTTTCTTCCAGCTTTTCCATGACAAACTAGAAGTCTGGATTCTTACATGATATTTTTTTGACTTTGTAAAACCACAGCTGAAAGGGGACAGGGCCAAAGGGACACACGTCACCTCTGCTATAAAAACATGCCACGCACCTGCACAGGTATAGCTGTGTCGCGTCCCTGTCCGGGGCCTGGAATATGATTTTAGTGTGGTCTCAGACGACCTTTCTGTCCTAAATTACAGGCTAGGTAGGGGCAGGGAGCAGGTCCTATAATTCGCCCTGTTCTGTGAAATCCTACTCGGCTTACATCCCTCCTCGGACAGGGAGAGACTCGCCTTTGCCGAGACCCTGCAACAAGCAAGCCCCCAGCGAGGTGCCCTCACCGACCAGCTCATTCATTCAGTCCTCACGGAAGGGCAAGAATCCCAACCCAGCTTTGTGCTATACAAACGAGGATCAGGGCGTTCAGTCTCCTACCTGACATCACAGACCTTAGTGCCACCACCACAGCCACAAATCAGCTCCCAGAGCAGACGTAAATAACTGTCCATGTGCTCTGCACAGGAAAACTGACCCCTAAATTAATCAGCAAGGGTATAATCACGTTTGAACGTCCCTGTTGAGACATGCCTGCGTCCCGGTAAATGACACAGTGCTGGTCCTGGATCCCTCACGTCTCAGAGCTCAGACTTACTGCCTGCCTTGAACACTGAACGCTGCCCGAGAGATGTGGTTTCTCCGGCAGCATTTCCTGAATCCCTACCGAAGAGCCTGGCCCACAGCTGTGCGGCCCAGATGTCTCCAGGCACAGAGCCACCTTGGTCCACACTGACTACCTCCGTGTACAAGGGAAGATGAAAGGACAATGACAGGAATCACCATCTCATAGGGCTGTGGTTAGAATTAAATTACTTGAGACCAGCAGGTATGGTGGCGCATGCTTGTAATCCCAGCACTTGGGAGGCTGAGGCAGGATGATCTCACAGGTTCTAGGCCAGCCTGAATTACATACCAAGACCCTGTCTCCTAACTAAATGACTAACTAAATAAATTGTGATCTAGCTGTAAAATGACAATTGCCTTCCTTCTTATCCCTTATGGAAGGAGAAGGCCTTCACAAACAAGAAGCAAGTTTTTTGTTTTGGTTTGATTTTTGGTTTTCTTGATTTTGGGGGGACAGAGTCTCACTTGGTAGTTCAGCATGGCTTGAACTCACTATGTAGCCCAGGATAGCCTCGTACTTGTGGCGGTAGGGTTACAGGCATGCCACCACGCCCAACTAGGCACCAAGGTTTGGAACAAGCCGAGCAAACCCAGCCCTCCACAGTGCCATCTGTCCTTTCTACCAATGGCCAGTGACAGCTCCTCTTCCTCCTTGCAGGACTCCTGGCTCGGTCTCACTCGGCCCCTCGGGTTTCGAGGCCACAGATCTGCAGCCATCATTTTGCTTGTTCTTTTTCAGCCTTTACTGTCTTAGTGACTGTGCCAGCGCACAGCCTCAACCCCCATCATAGCCTTCTGCATCTATCATCTGCCCTTCTCTACAAGGGGACAATCTGGAGGCACTGCTGGAGATGCCTGCCCGGGGAGAAACCGGACAGTCCTGCCAGGTCGCATCTGTGGTGGGCCTGAGACTTCCCCAGCAGCGGGATGGCAGGGGTGAGGCAGAGCTGAGCCACTGGAAGAAGCCTGCAGTGGCTGCATGGCTGAGATGTCCCCTAGGGGCCCTGACACGGCCTGGGATGAAAGAGACCTGTGGAACTAATATTAATCTGTGACAATTATGTCCAGTGTAGGTTGGATCCTCCTCTTCTCTAGGGTTTTAGTTACGTGGAGATCCAATTGCTTTTTATTCTATTAAATCAGATTCCCTGGAAATGAGCCTGTGGAACAGACACACGGGTGGAAATCACGTTGTAATCGGGAAGTGCAGTAACTACCGCAGGGCGTGTCCTTCCCATTGCCTGTGTGGATGTAGAGCCTTTCAGACGAACAGAAGAAGGTGACTCTGCTGTCCAGTGACTCCTGTAAAACTCTACAGCAGATGAGGAGGAAAAAGAAAATCAAGGGCACGCCAACGAAGCTGAACCTGCCAAGCCCAAAATATTTGGAAAAGTAACCTTGTTCTTATTAATTTTATACTGGCTCTAAACGAGAGGAATAAAAAAATTACACTGTTTGCAATCTATCACTTGCTCAATAAAAATGCTTTAAAGATGTAAAAAATATGGTTTGTAAACAACTTTTAAAAAAAAATTCCTGGAATTGTCCCTTCTACAAAATAAGACAGTTTCTATCCCAGCAGCTCTCTGTTCACTGAACCTTGTGTATTCAGTTTTAAAATATGTAGCAAAGACTACAATTACATTGTATGACACACAAGACACAACTGCACTGTGTCACCTTGTGTGACAAGATCAACATACAACCAGAAATCACTCTGAAAATGGTAAGAATTTAGTTTTTCTGCCATGAGCTGGATGTGGCTCATTCAGTCGCTTCCTACAGGGCTCTCTGTGGTCAAACTCAGCCTCAGGTAAAATCAACAGCGTCCTCTGCTCACACACTACCTGCTGTCCTCTGCTCACACACTACCTGCTGTCCTCTGCTCAGTCTTCCACTGCGCAGAGTGGACACACTGCGCACCGTCCTGGTCTCTCTCCCCCAGTAGAAGGTTAGCTAGTGACATTCTACTCGCTGCTTGAGGGCCACCTCCAGGCCGTGGCTGGAATGTCACTGTTCTCAAGTATTTGGTGGAAGCAGCACTCTAACTGTCCACCACTTGCCATTTAGCAGACGCAACCACGGGTGAGACAATAGTAGATGAACATTTTGTAAATGGAGTGGAAAACAGACAATAGTTTTGCTTTCACAGGGGAGACAGATGTGCATACACAAAATGCAAAGCTATGTTTGAGATGAAAGACTAAGGGTGAGATGGAAAGAAAGAAGGAGGAACCTGTTCAATGTAAGGGGACCAGAGAAGAGACATGGAGGTGGAGACCCAGGGGAGACCCTTTGGGCAAAGAAGGGAATGAGAAACACACCGGACGTGGGGAGGCTGGGAAGGAGGAGGGTGCTGATTGTGCAGGAGGGAGAAGGTGAGTGAGAGACAATGAGGAGGCAGGACACAGCCGTCCGCAGCGTCTTTGCTGTGCACAGGGCAGGTTGGCAGCAAGGAACCTGGTGGATGGAAAGCACTGGTGACAACCAAGCATCGACTACAATGTTTACAGAAGCGAAGCACAGACATACCTGCGGTGCGTGTTCCTCCCCCAGCTACAAGGATGCTAAAGTGAGTTATTAAAGCGTGAGCTGAAATTCCTCTGCTTCTGCAGGAGCAAGAAGCTTCTGATGTATCTGAGCAAACGTTGACATGAGTATCATGCAAAGGTGGCCAGGACATTTTTGGTAATAGAGTATCACTCAGTTCTTTACTGTCAGAAGGCCATTTCTAACCAGATGGAGGAGTCAACAGTCACCTTTAGGAGACTGGACTACTGTGCATTGTATTAAAAACAGATGCTTAGAAGACTGGATTGTCTTTTTTTACTAGAGCAAAGTATCTTCTACAAGTTTGTTTCTTGTGGTTTTTTCCTAAAATTGCAGTGCAATACAGACATTTTAATTAAATGAGGATCTCCTTTACTGAACTGTAAACTTTTTGAAGGGAGAGAATTTTTCTCTGGATTCCCAGCACTAAAAACAGTACCTAGTCCATAAGAGATCCTTAAAATATAGTATGCTGAATGAACAAGATCAAAAGACCCTCCCAATGAGTCCAGATTTTGCTAAATTTGTATTAGCACAAGTCCTTCCCGCAATCCTGCATTCAGTATGCACTAGTTGTGGGATTACAGGCTCCAGCATGGACTTTTCAGAAAATTAAAAAAATGGTGATTTACCAAGAATACTCAACTCAGCACCTAGGAACTGGCAGCCATCAGTCAGCAGTAGGATCACTGTCCCCGCAAATGCATGCAGAACCATGACTGCTCATGTAGCTTCTGTGCCACACCTTAACCACCTTCAATCAGAACCTTAACTTGGCGTAAAACCACTAACCCGCTGGCACTCAGCCAAGGACAGCAGAGATTGCTTGGTAAGAAAACCACAACAACAAAAAAAATCCTGGTCACAAAAGGGCACCGACAGGCCAAGGTACTGGTGTACAGATGGGAGAACTGCCACCGACTTCCCCAGGAAGTAGTCCTAAGTCACGTGGGCAAGTCACAGGCACTGTTCTTGGGCCCCCAGCCCTTCGGCCAGGGCACAAGGCCCCACAAAAGACATCTGATGGTCCTCTGATGGACTTACGCTAGAGAGCAGCTGTGACTTACAGACGTCATACAAAGAAAGGGACTGCCTGCCAGTGCTGGGTGACAGGTGCTGAAGGAGGCTTCCCGCTGGCTAACAGATTTTATCAATGACTTAACCCCCAGCGTTCAATAAAGGGGTAACATTTGGTTTTTCCAGAATGCCAACTGTTTTTAAAAAATGCTCAAGAGTGGAGAGAATCACTTGGAGACTGACCTATGAATAAAGAGGATCAAAGGATGGGGACCGCCATGCATCCTAACTCGGGCCTAGTCTTCCATGAACTGAGCCCAAGTGCAGAGATCACCTTCCTGTCCGCATACCAGCCCATCTCTGAGCGGGCTCTAAACACACAGCTCACCTGCAAACCTCAGCTCTCGCTGCTCCAAGACGCTCTACACTGAGACAAAAACACTACAGGGCCAGGGATTTAGCTCAGTGGCTTAAGCGCCTGCCTGGCAAGTGTGAGGTCGTGAGTTTGATCCCTGGTACCAAAAAAAAACCCCAAAAAACAAAAAAACCACTAACCCAGACTCAGTATCTTCATTTGAATGCATCTTTATTGACTTTCCAGCAATAGAACCTATAGACATTGACTTCTAAAAACAACCTGAAACATGACTCAAATTTAGAAAATGAAATTCTCGTAATCCCATTTGACTTTTTCAGGTAGTTTTCTAATACCTAAAGAAAACAAACCTAGTAACAGCTTTACAGATATTCCTTTCTACTTTAAAGGAAACACCAAAAAAAGGCGTAATTTCTGCCCAATGGATTAATTTAACTTTAAAAAGTCAGTGAGGACATGAGAAAAAAAAAATCACGCCAATACTGGTTATGGATGTGTAATTTCAGAAAGCCTTTTTTTAGATGGCATTTTGGCAAAAGCTCTCAGGATTTAAAATGCACATAGACAATCAGATTCCATAAATCTATTAGAGATCTAGCATAATGAAAGATTAGATGGTGGGCACATGCTGATACGTACAAGAATCTTTTTTAAAAAATGTTTATCAATATAGGAATGGTACAAGATGTATCTTTACTATGGAACACAACACAGTAGCTAAGAATATGGGATGCTTGCAATCTCAGCACTTGGAAGGCAGAGGCAGGAGGAGGATCATGCAAGGCAAGGCTGGGCAAAGCAAGCTCCTATCTGGAAAAGAAGGAAAAAAATGGCTCAAAACGAAGTATAAAGTAGACCCATATGTACCAATCTGGAAAGGTCTCTGAGATACCTTGGTTAAGTAAAAGAGATACACCATCAAATATGACTATAATTCTGTTAAAAATACACAAAATAATATAATATAGTCACATATAGTTGAATGCATTCACATATAGTTGAATGTATGTGTACATTCAACTCAGCCAGGGAAAACACACACCAAAAATTTAATAGTGTGGAGTGAACTTCGCAAACAGGAAGAGAAAGAGCAATTTTTATTTTTCTTGTTCTTTGTGCATCTCTTAATACCATTAGCACATATTGTTCTACTAAGCATAAAGAGTTATGATACAAAATCTTTAATCCAGTGATGAATTGAGTATGGCATGACATAGGGATCCAGCCCCCCCCCATGACTGCACCCATTTATGAGCCTTTTCCTATTATTACATCACTGTCACTTGCTATCACTTTATGGGATGCTTTAGCTCTTTTTCAACATTCTTAAAAGCATTTTTTTTGAGACATGGTTTCACTATGCAGTTCAGGCTGACCTTGAACTTACTCTGTAGCCCAGGCTGGCCTCAAACTTGCAGTGATCCTCCTGCCTCAGCCTCCCAAATGCTGGGGTTAAAGGTGTGTACCACTACACCTGGCAAAAGCATCTTTTAATTACTTCAGCTTTCTAAGTTTTTAATGTACCTGAAATTTAGTTTTTTTCTTTTGTATGTATGTAAGTATGTATTATTTTTTATCTTTTTGGTACTGGAAATGTACCTATTTTTTAGAGATAGGGTCTTGTTTTGTGGTTCAGATTGGACTTGAACTCACTATGTAGGTAGCCCAGACTGGCCTCCAACTCATGGAGATCTTTCTACTTCAGCATCCCAAGGGCTGGGATTATAGGCAGGCACCACCACACTTGCTTTATTTTCTTTCATGAATACATTTTCCATTTAATTTTGAGCCTGATGTACCCTAATCTGAATTCAGCTACTCCTTGGCCATCTTTCTACCCAAGAATTAAAATATTTAAAAATATTAGCAGGCATGTTGGTGTATACCTCCAACCTTGGCTACTCAGGAGACTGAAGCAGGAGGGTCACTTCAAGTTTGAGGTCAGGCTGGGCAACTTATTGAGATCATGTCTCAAAATAAAAAAAAAAAATAAAAAAGGTAGGGGATATAACTCAACACTACAATGCTTGTCTAGCATACATAAGGCCCCAGGTTCAGTCTCCATTATAGCAGAAGGAAGGCACAGAGCAGAGGGGCAAGACAGGGGAGGAAAAAGAAGACAAAGGCTTGAAGTTGGCATTTCAGTCACGGCAGGCTACGCAGTTCTGGGCATGTCAATGTTAAGATCCACCTAAAACCTCAGAGATAAGTCCCAGCTTTCTTGGTTTTCTTTTTCTCTGAGACAGGTTTCACTATGCAGGGCAGGCTGGCCTCGAACTCACCATAATCCTGCTGCCTCAGCCTCCCGAGTGCTGGGATTACAGGTGTGCGCCATCACGCCTGGCCCAGTTCTAGTTTTTCAATGTTAGAAATGCTGTTAGAAACACAGACAACACACTGCAACCTGTCATAAGAGTTAGGAGAAACTTTAGGTTCCCTTGACCTTAGAGTCACCTTGTTTTCCCCTTAACTGTAACCTCACAGCACCCGAAGTTCCGCACCACTGCTTGGTGGGCTGGAGCTCCTAAGTGCCCAGATCTGCACTGACACTCATATTACCACCATTCTGTCTTGCACAGAATACACTGGAGCCTCTCTCTTTGGGGTGATGAAACAGCCTCACATTACATACAAAAATGAACTCAAAATCGATGAAGATCTAACACATAAGAGTAAAATTATAACTTAGAGGTAACCACAGGTGTGAGTTTTCCTGACCTAGGATTTTGCAGTGGTTTCTTAGATACAATGCCTGATACACAAATGACAATGCAGGAAGTAGATAAGTTGGATTTCATCGAAGTTAAGACTTTTATGCTTCAGGGGACACTTTCAAAAATAAATAAATGAATAAATAAACCACAGAACGGGAGACAATATTTGTAAATCATATCTCTGATAAGAATCCAGTATTCAGAATATATGAAAAACTCTAACTCAGCAATAAAAAGATAACCCAATTTTAGAAGGTCCAAAGACCTGAAATGCATTTTTCTTAAAGAAGATATACCATTTTATAAATGGAGTGGCATTAAAAAATAATTAAGATGTGTTATGCACATATACCAACTTCCCAAAATGAATGCAACTGTTATGCATTACAAATACTAATAACATTTTTTAAATCTAAAAAATAAAACTGTGTTATACACCAAGAACGAACATATACCAACAGCCAACAGGCATATAAAAGCGTTCAACATCATTAGCTAACAGGGAAATGCAAACCAAACTACAGTAACACACTGCTTCACGCTCACTGGGAGAGCGTGGACACAGTAACGAGTGGACGAAGACGCAGCAGAACTGGATCCCTCACCCATTGCAGTGCCAGTGGAAACCAGAGTGTCTCTTCCGGAAAACACAATGGCCATCCTTTGCCTGATTAAACACAGAGCTCCTCTATGACACAGCGCTCCCACCTCGAGGTAAATCTTGAAGCTAACTGAAGCTGGATGTGGACCCAAAACTTACCCCGTGAATGTTCACAGCAGTACTGCTCATGGTAGCCAAAAAGCAGAAACAATCCAAATATCTATCAGCTAGTGAATGGATAAACAAAATATGGTGTATATACAATGCAGTATTATCCAGCCACAAAAAAAGAATGCGTACTGATTCACACTATAATATGAACCACTGAAACCATTATTGCTAAGGGAAAGAAGCCAGTCACAAAACACCACATGTTGTATGATTCCATTTGGGTAAAACGTCCAGAAAGGCAACTCCACAGAGACAGAAAGTTGATTTGTGGTTGCCAGGGGTTGGAGGAAGGAGATAAAGGGGAGTGACTGCTAATGGCTATGGCTTTCTGTTCAGGGTAATGAAAATGTTCTGGAATTAGTGGTGAGAGTTACACAACTCTGAATACACTAAAACCACACGACCGCACACTTTAATAAAGGGGTGAATTTTATGGTATGTGACTTTATCTCAATAAAATCAATATCTATTAAGAAAAACAAAAGAAAAAATAATGATCTTGCATAACCTATCTGGAAAGAAGCCTGAATCTTCAAATCCAACTAGTTTAGCCCATACAATGTTTCCCACCCCTGGCTGCCCATTAGAACCACTCGGGGAGCTTTTAAAAACACACAGCTGCCTGGCCTTCCTTCCCAGAGCTTAGGATTTAATTGCTCTAGGGTGGAGTTCGGGGACTGGTGTTTTCCAGAAGCACCCCGCTGATGCTAATGTGGAGCCAGAGCTGAGAACCGCTGCCCTAGAATCAGAGCATTGCAAGGAGTCCCTGGTGTTGGTTTAGATATCTGCAACTTTATCCTTTCTTGTAAACACGAGGCAGACAAAATTCTCAATGGTTCTGTTTCTGGTAATTAGAATTCAGGAAAATTTGGATTTTTATTTTATTGTCTCTTCCACATTTTTTTTTTTTAAGATCAGTGGATGGCCACTTTATAGACGAGAATCCAAGGGACAACATGGCTCAGATGCACACCGAGGCCACCATGCCCGGCTGGTAAGGAATCAGATTATGGTGCCATCCTTGGGAGCCTAACTTACTCCTGTTTCCACTGCTTGAACCTGAAGCATCATGCACTGGGGACACCCTCGCGCCCTGGCGTTGGCAGAAGGGACAGGAAGGCTGGGCTGGGTGCCGCAGCCTCAGAGCCTGGGCAGACCTCGAACTCGTGGTCCACCTTGTGATTTGGTAGAATGGACTTTCTCCCCCTGTGTCCCCACCTCATCCTCCAAAAAACCCAGCCAATTTTCTTTACAGAGCTGCTCATCTCACTTTCATGGTTTTCTCCTCAGCGCATGAAACCCCATCACATTTGCAGTAGGCTCCCACTCACTCCCGAACCCCAAAGCCATTTCCCATCAACAGCCCTGGCCAGTGTGGGCTGGTCATTACTCTGTCTGTGGAAGGCTGACCGGTCACGCTCCAGATCCCCGAGACCAGGACCAAGGATGCCACTGCCACCTCTCCTGGGCTCCTGTGCTTTGCTCCTCACCCTGCTCGCTGGCTCCAAAGCACACAGACAGTGGGGTTTGGGTTCTCATTTTGTTGAGTAATCGCTCAGCGATTTTCAAGGCAGTTCCCTGGCTCCTCCATCCCACTTTCTCACTTACTCAGCTGTTTTATAAGTTGAATTCTAATCTGAGTTTCTTCACAATGTCGCCTTTCACGGAAAGCTAATAAAATCCCAAACAGGAAATTCAGGAGTAGCGGAGATGCCACGTGACTGTAAGCTAAGGTTGTTGGTCAACTTGATTTGGTTTCCAGCTCGCCTGCCATCTGAGGGCTTCAGTCCTTCGCCCGCCTGCAGGGCAATAAAGAAGGCCTTTGTCTTTCCTGGTGGGGAGCTTGGTCCCCGACCCTCTTCTGAGGGGTCACCCACACAGTGCTGCACAGCTCAGCACCACTGCACCCTGCTCCACCCTGCCAAGCCCACCCCTTCCTCCCTCCTGCTCTTGGGTGCCAGCCTGCCCCCCACTCCCAGCTCCTAGAGCAGCCACCTCTATGCCGCAGGGTGGGCGACACCCTGGCTGCACTGGCTCCCCTGTGACCCTGGCTTCTGATCTGTCACCTGGCCAGGTGGGGCTCCAGGGATGGCCACTCTGCACACACGGGAGGCTCTCCCACTCCCAGGCAAGGAAAAGTTTTAAGAGCAAAATCTTATACAAATCCCCAACATAAAAACCAGATAAATCACTTTGCAGAATGAAGCTATTCTGCTGCACGGGGCCTTTGCTATGGCTCGGAGTGGTCTAGGTCAGCTGCCTCATCTGGGGCCATTTTAGAATTCTGTTTTTACCACAGGAATCTGGTTTTGTTTTTTTTCTTGGCCTGGGAATTGAACTCAGGACCTTGCACTTGCCAGGCAGGCACATGTGCTGCTGAGCCACATCCCTGGCCCTGACCAGAGATCTGCAAAACATCTTGATTTCCACAGCCAATGCTAACAGATTTTCAGTAGACTGCTCTTTGATTTGAAAGTGGTCTCTATTTACATCACAGTGGCCTCCCTTTCATTACTGTTCCTATTTGTGGACTCCCTGCCACTTTGTATCAGGCCCTGTGAAGGGAGATTCTCCCATCAAGAACGTTATTGGTTTAGCTGGGTGTGGTGGTACATACCTATAATCCTAGCACTTGGGAGGC
Source organism: Dolichotis patagonum (assembly GCA_004027295.1). Lineage (NCBI taxonomy): Eukaryota > Metazoa > Chordata > Mammalia > Rodentia > Caviidae > Dolichotis > Dolichotis patagonum. Next base: position 16,241 of record PVJX010004744.1, read on the forward strand.
TGAGGCAGGTGGATCACTGTGAGTTTTTTGAGGCCAGCCTGGGTTATATAGTATTTCAAATAATAATATTAATAATTAAAATTTTTCAAAAATGAATGCTTTTGTTCAACTGATCTAAGGGTTGAAATACTGGTAGAAACATTTTATTTCAGGGTGGAAGCATTAAAATTATAATATCAGAAAGAACGATAGAAAACTCACACATGGAAATTATCTGCCAGGTTCTCTCTTCAACATTTTGCCTGTATTTATGTGTTGTCACCCTCCTGTGATAGGTGAAATGATGCCCAGAGAGGCTGGGTGATGTGCCCACGGTCTCACCAGAGGGCACACAGGAGTCATGCCCACCCCCTGGAACCAGCAGTGACTCTGTTTCCCGACCCACGCAGTAGTGCCCTTTCCCCATCAAAAGCAGCAGTGCAGGCAGATGCACCCGAAGTTTGTAATCAGCACATGGCGAGCCTTGGGTGCCTGGTGCCAAGCCCACAGGGCCGAGTGTGAGGGCAGGACAATGATCAGAAAGGAGATGGCTGTGTGCTTGACTGTTAAACAGAGTTGGTGCTTGGCTGCAAGCTGCCTGACTGCTAACACACTGACAAGAAATTCCAATGGGGGGCCAGGGATTTGGCTCAGCAGTGTAAACATCTGTCTGGCGAGCACAAGATCCTGTGAGTTCAATCCCCAATACCATCACCAAAAAATAAATTCCAATGGGGACAGAGTAGCAGGGGGACCCTTTAGGCCTGAGAGTGAGACCCAGCAGGGACAGGGACTAGCTATCTCCACATTTACTTGGAGACATTTACTTGGCTTGTTTTATTTATTTATTTATTTATTTATTTATTTAATCGGTACTGGGGATCAAACTCATGACCGTGCGCTTGCAAGCCAGGTGCTTATGCCGCTGAGCTAAATCCCCAGCCCTTGTTTTATTTTTGTTTCCCATTTTTACATGTTGAGAATAAGGTTTTTTAAAAAATCAATTCCAGTGTTTCAGAAACACCCAAACACCAGACCCACAGCAGAGAACCTGAAATCACCTGATGACACTGAGGCCTCTGGGGTCTGACTCAGAGACCAGCTTACACAGGCTGGGACAACACCAGCTCTTGCAGCCCTGCCCTCCGGCCTCTGGTCCAGGCCCCTGAGCCTTACCCTCTCCTCCCACTCAAGCCTGGGCCTGGGACCCTGGGGGGCACCAGCCTTCACACCCAGCTGGTGACTCTGGCTCGCAGCCAGGCTGCAGAATTCCGGTGGGAGCCCTAATTCTCACCTGTGTCTTCAGAAGGGAACCCCCACTCTGAGCACGATCATATGCAGCAGACCCAGGCTCCTCACCCGCCCCTGACACAGGCCACGCCTCTGCTCTTCTCCAACTCTCAGTGGAAGGCAGCCCTTTGCCAGCACTGGCTGGTGCTTACTTTTCTTCCCACACGTTCATCGCAGAGGCAGCATGCCTATGTCTAGGGACACCTCAGGGGGCTGCAGAGAAAGCCCCTCTGTGCTGATCTCCAGCCAACTGATACATGGTATCTGCAGCTAAAGCCTTACTGATAAAAACATGTAGAGTGGCATTCAATGAGTTACATTCCAGCCTTTTTTTTTCTTTTTTTGAGAGGATCTTAACACATAGCCCAGGCTGGCCTTGAACTTGTGACCCTTCTGCCTGAGTCTCCGGAGTAGCTGGGATTCTATGCAGGCACCACCATGCCTGGCCTTTCTGTCTGTCTGTCTGTCTGTCTGTCTTTCCCTTTCTCGGGTTTTAAGAAAATAGGTCCTTATATGCTGATAGATGCTGAAGCCAAGGTTTCTTGAGCACTTACAGTGCCAGGCACTGTTCTAGGGTCAAATTTTGTGGTGTCCTCACAAAACCCCATAAGGTCTGGACTGTTATGATCGTCATTTTATGGATGAGACAACAGAGGCATAGAAAAGAGTAAGTGACAAAGGTGCTGCAAGTGACAAAGGTGGGACAGAGCCCACCTGTTACCATGGGGGTGGGATGAGCGTAGGTGAAAGAGGCCTCTAATGTGTTCTGCTTGCTTTGAATCTCTTGCTTTGAATCTTTCACAGTAAGAACTATTCACACAGCAGGGGATGGCGGTGCAAGCCTGTAACCACAGCACTCAGGGACACTGAGGTAGGAGGATCACAAGTTCAAGCCCAGCCAGGGCAAACTAGTGAGACCTCCTTTCAAAATAAAAGGGCTGGGGCTAGAGCTCAGTGTGGAAGCTCTGGGTTCAATTCCTAGCACCACTGAAAAACTCCCCCAAAATCATGCATTACCTTTAGACAAAGTAGTACTTTCACAGCGATTAGATTTGAACCAGCAGCTTATAAACTCAAAGCCACTGCAACAGTGACTCCACAACAACTGGGGTGATTTTTTTGTTGCCACTGCCCAAAGGAACTAGCTCCAAATCTCACAAAAGGGTTTTCTTTCCTGATCTCCTATAGATAAGGCACTCGCTGAGAGTCTGCGGTGACAGGGTGCAATGCTGGATGCTTACGTCACAACAGCTATTTACCCGGGGCTCAGGGGGAGCAGCTGGGAGCACAAATTCTACACATCCTTCAGCGTGGCTGGCTTTACACAGGATCCTACCACACCCACAGGGTCCTCCGTCCGTCCACCCTACCTAAGTCTCCTATACTGTGGTTTTCATTCTCCAGGATCAAAATCAGAGATGCTTCTCTTGGCCACTGTCTTTCAAGGTGGTCCCTCCTGGGCTGTGAGGAGGTGCCAGGACAGAAGGACCTTCCTCCCTCAGCTTATTTGATCTCCTCCCTGCACTTAGATATCTTCATTCTTCCACTTGCGGTCTCTCCATGCTGGGTTATCGTCCTCTCCCCAATCTTGTCACATTCCCCACCCACAACTCTCACACACAAGGGCCCTTCCTGTACATAGAGAATTTCTTTTTCATTCTGAAAAACTATCAGACTAACAGAAAAGCTGCAGTAATAAAATGAACTCTGTATACCCTTCACCAAAAAACCCTCAAATATTAATAGTTAATTACATTTGTACCCCCTCTCCGTATTTTTACTCTGTCTCTCAGGAGAGTAAGATGCACACAGTTATGTGCTTTACCTCTTTGGTATGCATTTCCTAAAAAAAAAAAAAAAAAACTTTCTTTCAAATTCTAGGTTAATCACTGAATCAGGAAATTAACATTGATACAATACAATCTACAATTTACGACTTTATTCAAATGCTGCCTGTTTCCCTAATTGAGTCCTTTAAAGCAAAGAGGAGGTCAGGAACAAAAAATAAACACCTACAGCTCAGGATGCATCCAGATAGAGTACCACTTAGACTGAACTTAGACAGATTTATCACACTATCCAGGCTGGGCAAGGCACTCAATTTCCCTTCAAGCCAGGGCCTCTGAGCCCAACAGCTCTACGGATGGAAGATGATCAGTCCGTGGGGTCACAGCTACTAGAGGAAATTAACTGCTCCCAGGTATAGATACAGTTCATTCAACAGAAAAAATAAGAAGCTAATTTTATCAAGTGCTTATAGAACTAGATAGGTTAGAGGTCTGTGTCATACACGAACCAGCTTGCTCAAGCCCAGTTCTCAGAAGGCAGGACTGAGCTTGTGGGTTCCCCAGGTTCCCCCAGGATGTAGCTTGGGGTAGGAATGAGGACAGCAAGATGAGGAATCTCTCTGGGCTGAAACAGGGCCCCTGGGGTGGGAGTGGGGGGCAAAGCTCCAAACACAGACGGCCATTCCCTGGCTCACGGTGGCTGCATGGCAGTGACACAGGGCCATACGGCTGGGATACCCCTCTCACATGCAGCACAGAGCATCCCAGAGGGAAGAGCGATGGATACTGCACCAGTTTCCATCTGCAAAACTGCTACTCTTAGTAGCCTAGCATTGAAGCTGTGTCTCTTCTCTCTAGGACCTGAATGTGAAATCTCTCCTCTACAGGAATCTGGCCACCCGTAAAGACAAAGCTGGCCCGGCGGTTTCCATGCATGAAACCGAACAGAGTGTACAGGGTGCATGCCCAGGGCCAGCTGACTCTGCACAGGGTGCTACTCATGTCACAGCAGAGGAGCCCTGCCCAGTGGCAGGTCCTGGGCTGAGCTGGCCCAGAACCCAGGTCTTTGAGACCTGACAGTGCCTGTCCCTTCCAGGAGAAGCTGACAGGCTGAAACCAGGGTCGTGCTAAGTAGATCCACATCCCCCAGCCTCTCCCCTCTGGTCCTCCTCAGTGCAGGTGCTGTCACTGCAGCTGCTGGAAGTTCGGAAAGTGTTTCTGTGTGGTGCATTACATTTCCTCAACTAAACCATGAGGCTCTCAAAGATTTCTTTAAGACGTCTACTGTAGTCCTCAGAAGATGTGTTTCCTTTTCTTACTTTTTTGTTGTTTGTTTGAGACAGGTTCTTGATGTGCAGTTCAGACTAGCCTTGAACTATGTAGCCCAGGCTGGCCTTGAACTCATGGTGTTTCTGTTTCAGCCTCCCAAAGGCTGAAACTATATGCATGTGCCACCATGTCCAACTTCTGCCTTTTCCCCTAACTCTTAAAATTGGAAAGAAAAATTGCAAACAAATGGTCTGTTGCTTGAAGCATCTCTTTGCTACAGGTCCAATCCCGTTACCATGGAACTCACTTCGGGAGACCACTTAATATTTCTGAGCCTCAGGTATTTCGTCTGCAAAGGGGGCATAAAAAATCTCTCCCACCTTACAGTGCTTCCCACATTTATAAGTGCACACATGTATGTACTTTACTAATACGCATACATGTGTACTGCAGCTCAAGTCAAATGAAGCATTACGTACAAAGGACTTAGCCTGGTAATCTCCCAATAAACACAAGATTCTGGTATTTCTTCTGCTACAACTGTGACTGGTAGCTTTTCTGATCATCAAACGCAGTTTTGTAAAACTAGAGGACCCAAAGGTTCCTTGGCATCTTGGCCTGCATTTTTTGCTGCCCCCCCCCATATCTCAGGCATGGTCCTAGAATACCCGACCCACAGTGAGGACACAAGCCAGCCTTATGGGTGCTGGCTGCCCAATGGTATAAACTGCTGGGAGTCAACCAAGTCCGCATTCACCAACACCTATGTGCGCCCCAGTGTGGCCTCCTGTTGTGGGCTGCAGAGACCTGAGGCTCCTTACAAAACTTCTCAAATGCCAGACACAAAAAAAGCCCTTCTCCATGGCCACTTCCCACCCTGAAAATGTCCTCTGTCCCTCTAGCCTCAAATTTTACTGTCCTTGAAAAGATTTCAGCCTCTCGAATAGGCTGTCCACACCCTGAGAAGCAGGAAAGAAAGTGCATCAGGTGCACCTTGGGGCAAAGGGAAGCAGCAGCAACTGAATTCACTCACTGGACAAACACTTACTGAGTGCCTTAGATACGCAGCCCATAACGATGAAAAGACAAGGTCTCTATTCTTAGCAGGGGTAAAGGCTGAAGGTCAGAGCCAAAGATAATCTCGCCAGGCCCGCACTTGCTCATCCTTCCCCTTTCCAAGGTATCCCCAAATCCAGCATGAATGAACTCCATATGGCCGTCCAGGGTCACCCCTCTGGGCTTGTTCTGGACTCTGGGCTCCTCAGAATAATCAGGGGCTCCCGGAGGCAGGCGGAGCAGGCGCATTCTCATGTGCAGGGCCCGCAGCGTCCCTCTCAGCTGATTGTGTCCAGGCAGCCGGGTCTGGAGGCGCATGAATGCTCCTGAATGGGCCCATTCAGCCTGATGGACAGGAGCTGAAAGCCGCACACACACAAAAGCCATTGGGCAGCCGGGAGGGCTGCAGCCCGGGTTTGCCCACGGGAAGGGAAGGCATCCGACCACAAAGACCAGCGTGAAGACTTCTCTTCTCTTTCAATGGCATCCTCTGGCTGCCAGTTACGGAGCACTGGCCTCGGCCAGCAGAGGGTGGGCACCCCTGGAGAAGCCACGCAGGCGAGGCTCACAAACGTGTACCCAACAGACAAACCACTAAAGCCCTCTCCTAGCAAGAGCCAAAAGGAGCCAAAAGGCGTCTCCCTGTGCCCATCTCCACCCTGTGTGAGGCGCATTCCTGACACCCACAGTGACCTTTAAGGACTCCAGCTGACCTGAGATTGTTTAACATGTCACCAAGAAAAATGACCTCGAAAGGGAATGGCCAATATTTAAATGAGGACTGCAGAGCCCCCGTCCCGTTCTTGGGTCACTCGTTTGGTATATTCCAGGAAGAAGAAGAAGGAAGAAGGAAAGAAAAAGAAAATCCCTGAAAGGACACTTGTATTTTTAGCTAGACCCAGAAGTAGGGGAGAGAACCACCCACCTGGAATTCTTCTAATTGCTTCAGGGGAAGGGCAGGCTCTTACTGGAGAGGAGCAGAGAAGTCTATTTACACTGTTGCACATGAATATTTTAAGTTCACAGGTAGAGACTACCTCAGAAAGGACGGCTCTCAGCTTCAGAGAGCACATTACTTTAGAAACAATCCCCCCAAAAGATAATTAAAGATAGCTCCTCCTCATAATGCAATGTGATAATGAGCAATTAAAATTAAATTAGCTTGTCATAATAAAAAAGATGGATTACGTTTTAAGGCTTTGCAACCCAAGAGTTAGTAAGTCATGGATAGAAAAGTCTATGACCGAGAAGCAGTTTAACTCAGGAAATATGACACAGCTCGGCCAATTTTTGGACCAAGATAACATGGGGCTCATTATTGTTTTTGTTTATGAAGATATTATTTTCTAAATAATGGAATCTTTCAAGCTGATTTTTAAAAGATCAGAGAAACACACCACAAACACCAATAAATCCATCATCCTGAATTCACAAATGTTAACATCTTGTCACATCTGCTTCAAGTCCAGGTTTTTATAATATATTCTGCTGCCAGATGAAACTATCTGCCCTCCTTCTGCAAAATAGTCACGGGACCCTGTTTTCACAAGTTTACCCTTGCTGGTGAAACGCAAACAGAATGAAACGTTGTTTTGTATTTTCTTTACCTTTTTATCCTGAAATAATTACAGTCCTGGGAAACTGAAAGGAAACATGCCTTTCCCCCAGCCTCCCCCAAGGCTCATGGCTTGCACAACCAGTGGTAGCACACTGTCACAACTGCAGTGACAAGGGCTGGAGGTGTGGCTCAGGGACAGAGCACTTGCCCAGCGAGGCCCTGGGTTCAACCCCCAGAATGGCACTTAAAAGCAAAAACATGCCAGTGACACTGGCACAAAACATACGGCTTATCTCACCAGTTTTAAAAGCACTCCTCTTGTCTATGGTTGTGGCTCTTGGTAATTTTATCACATGTGTAGCTTTGTGTCAACACCACAACTGAGACACTAAATCATACCGTCTCCACAAAGTGTCTCACAGCACCACGTATCCTATCTCCACCCTCCATGCCCAGCCTCCAGCAACCACTTGTCTCTTCTTCCTCTCTATAATCTTGTTGTTTCAAGAACGTTACCTTACACAGCCTGCAAGTCCAACTATGCTCTTGAGGCTGAGGCAGAAAGATCAAGAGTTCAAGGCCTGCTTGGGAAACACAGCAAGCCTAACAATGATGACAGCAAAGGATGTTATATAAATGGAATGTACTACACGTAACCTTTGGAGATTAGCTGTTTTATTCGGTACAGTTTCCTTGAGGTTCATTGATCCTGTTGAATGTGGTCAATAGTTATAGTCCATGGTACAGATGTACTGGTTGGTTCAATCATTTACCACCGACGAACATCTAGATCGTTCCCAGTTTGTGGCAACTTCGAGTAAAAGTTCTATGAACACTGACATGTGGAAGTATCTTTGTGCATTGTGGATGTTTGAGAAAGAAGACCCAAAAATATTTTTTTAAAGAATAAAGAAACCCTTTTTTTCCATGGTACAGTTTGCTCTATAACTACAGTAATCGTGGCAGTACAGGGTTGGCAGAGGAATACGTCAACGGAATAAAACAGAGAAATCAGAAGGTGCCCCATACAAATATGCCAAGTTCAATGTTTATAAAGGTGCAAAAACAGTTTAGTGGTAAAGGGTAGTAACCTTTTCAAGAAAGGGTGCTGCAGTAATTGGACATCCATGGAAATAAATCAACTTCAACTTCGACCAGGTTATACAATAACTAATTCAAAATAGCCAATATAAAACATAAAACTATAATGTTGTTCACAACAACCTTAAATATAAAACTATAAACTTTTAGCAAAAACCACACAGCACATGGAGATACCAGAGTCCTGTAATGTACAGAACACGAGGAAGAGTCTTTTTCCTTTACATTTCCCCTTCTAGGCTGCCCCAGATGACTGAAATTCCACTACTTGACAGTCACATCTTTGGAGTAAGAGATTGTCCAGAAAATTCTGTAGGAAGAGATATGCATCTTGAGTTGAGTCAGAGTATCAAGTCCTCTCCAGCGGTCAGCTGAGGGGAGGCAGTCGGGAAGGAAATCACATAAAAAGGACAAAGCAGTTGGAGAAACAAAAAATGACAGTCAAACAAGTTCTGCTTACTCCACAACACAGATCAGTTCTTCCAAAATCACTGTTCAGCATCCGAGGGTGGAGGATGGAGGGGGAATTCCCTGACCTACACCCAGCCAGCACGTACAGACATCTACACAAGGTATTTCACATGTAAAGAAGAGTTTACACAGATGAGAGTGTGGGGATTTGCGGCTGCCAGAGTTTCCTCATTAGTACAGTATAAATCTAGCTTGGAAATCTACTTATACAAAAGCTAACTTAAAATGGTCAATATAAAACATAAAACTATAATGCTATTCACAACAACCTTAAACTGTGAACTTTTAGCAAAAATCACAGGGCACATGGAGATAGCTGAGTTCTCTAACTTACAGAACATACTGTTTGAAACAAAGAACTTGTTATTCCAAGCAGGATAATAATATGGAAACGATAATTATTATTTACCTAGCATTTTGCTTCCTGGGTTTACGATTTATTTTACATGGATGTTTTGTAAAGTACTCAGGCAAATGCTTTCTTGGGACTCACTGTAACTCTGAGCATCGTGGGTGAAGAATGGGGTATTCTTGTTACGGATGCATTGGGCAATCACCAACTTGCCACCATTCAACAAGTGCTCTGAGCCCTAAACTTTGTAGAAATAAATTTATCATTTATGCTAATTCAGAAGACACAAGAGCTGTGTAGTCGTGGTGATCTTATTTCCCAAATTATTTGTGTCCTATAGTATAAGGATTACATATCACGGAAAGAATAAGTAACAAGAATGAAAATTTAATTGCTTGCTTGTCCCTCTGTACACAGAGGTGCCAGCTTTGCATGGTGCCCCCTGATGGCAAGATGGAGCCACAGCAGCTTGCAGAGCATTCTCAACTCCTGCAAGTATCTCGAAAACATCCCCTGTACTCACTCCTGGTTGGGAGGTAAACTCAAACTCAAATCTCTAGGCATCCTTTGGGAGACATAAGCCTCACGTTCACTGCGGCCAACAGAGGGTACAAAGCGATGAGCAGACAGGACCTCAACCAACACAGTCAATGCATACAATGGAGACCTCCCAGTCTGACCCCTTCCTATCAGCTAGTTACAAAATTCCTCCCGAGCCCATCAGCTGGGGCTTTCTCAGAGACCCCAACCCCAGGCCAGGAGCTGCCAGGACCTCCATATAGTTCGACACCTCAGCCCAAGACCATCACTCAGCTCCTGAAAAGGCCCACAAGTGTGGCCTAGACAGGTCCCTCTGGAGCTGGTGCCGCTCCAGACCCAGATGGCTCCTGCCAGGTGTCCTGGCTGCCACATAGTCAAGTGGAGGGGCTCAGTCTCCTGACACCTGCTTGGGACTGGCTCTGCCTGTGTGACCCTGGGCATCTTCCTTCAACTTTCTGCACTTCTGGTTCCTGGGCACAGGTTCCTGTGTCCCTATGCTGGCCCGGTACAGAGCGGGTACAGAGCATGGCGTGATATTATGACCTCGCTGGCTGTAACCTGTGCACACTCACCTGAAGGTGGTGTCTCAGTTGTCTCTGCATCCTGTCCTGAGGAAGATTAAGTTCTTCATCAGGGATTCTGAATGCTGGAGGGGAAGGTACTCTAGATGTGGAGCCAGAGAACCAAGGCTCTGGAGGAACCTGCCTCTGAACTTTGCAGTGAGGGCTTGGGGTAGACCTGCAACCTCTGCAAACTGTTTCTGAAACAGCAGATCAATGGTGGGAGGCTGAGAAAGGGTAACTCATGAGGGCCCAGCCCACCCGGCTGGAATAGGAGCTCATGAGCAGGACACTGATGAGGTCCTGTTCTGCCAGCTCTCCAGGTAAGGAACCTGGCTTCTTTTTTTATTTTTATTTTTTTATTTTGTACCGGAGATCAAGCTCACAACCTCACGCTTGCCAGGCAGGCGCTTAAGCCACTGAGCTAAACCCCCGGCCCTAGGAACCTGGCTTCTAACCTTCCTGCACTGGAAAAAACACTCTTCACATCACCTTCACATAGACACCTGAACCACGAGGACTGCAGACCTTTGTCCTGCAAGGTGGCTCTAAATTTGCCTTTAGTTCCCAGATTTCCATCCAATACCCAATCTGGGCATGAGCCACTGAATTCTAAAACTGCCTCTGGGTCATCTTCATAGGCTCGACCCCACAATCCTCAGACAAAGCCCACTTCCTGGGGCACTGCCTGTATTTGTCAGTGCCATCCACCCACATCCTACCTGGCCTTCAAGCTCGGCCAAAGGTCCATTCCACAGAAGGGGCCCTTCCAGGTTTCTAGCCCAGAGGGTCACTTCCTATTTCTCCTAGTCTAATTTCTCTCCCAAACACACTTCCTTAACGGAGAATCTGTCAAATGCCATGTGAACCGTTCTGGTGCCTGCATGCTCCAAGTCAAAAACAGCTCGCTTCACCTAACTTCTGCAAGCCTTGTCTGCCCTCCGGAACTATACAAGACATCAACTCTATGCCCACATCCACAGCTCACTTTCACAAAAGCCTCACGGGCCAACATGCCCCATCTTCGCCTTCCACCTTCTTCAAGCTGGAAGTTTTAGGCTATCTTCTGTTTGCCTAAGTCCTACTGAAACTGCAGCACCCACAGGTGGGTCTGAAGCTCTAGAAGGGAGGCGAGCAGCTCAGAATTACTGGGCCATCCTGTCCTGAGCTGGGCTTCGTAACTCAACCCCTGGACGATATATCTTCAGTCTTCCCTGAGCCTTCATTTATTTTATCTGGGTTGCTTTTACATCAATAGCTAGGTAAGTTCATGGCAAATGGCCTGCAGACACGTTGTCTAGCATTCCCCATAGTGCTGGGTATAGGCACAAACAGTACCTGCTGCTTCATCTGCTGATTTTCCCCAAATCAGGGCTGAACCACACGACGTGCCTACTATCCATCGCTAAGACTGAATAAACACTACTGCCCTATTCAAGCACGTGGAGTTCTAGGCACCAAAAGTTACAAGCCAACAATGAAGAAAGACACCAAGAAGGTATGGATGCACTGGAAGCCAAGTCCACTGTGTGCAATTATTTCACTACTGTTGCAGCATTCTTCCCTATTTCTAAGCTATGACAGTTGGACTAGGGATACTAGAGACCATTCATTCTATGAACTTGAGTCTCTAACCTCACTAAATTCACACAAAAAAGCAAGTTGTATATTCAGTAATGACCTCCACTCATGGCCTGCCTGCCTCTTGAAAGACATTCAAGCTTACTGGTAAATAAAACTCTCGATTGTTTTTTTCTATCCATTTATAATGCATTTTGAAATCTAGTCTTTTAGGTGGGCACCATGTTGAACCAGGCTCCACCCTTTATAAGTGGCAGAGACAGTGCTATGTTGTTGGGTATACAAGATGACTACACACGTAGGGCTCTCCTGGAGTTCACTGGGGCCATGGGGCAAATTATGCTCTCTGCACCCTCTCACTCCTCATCTCTTGTCTGGAAGCAGATGCTCCAATGGGGAACTTCAAAGCCTTACAGCAAAGCGTGCTCCCTGGACTAGGGCATCAACATCTCCTGGGATCTGTTAGTAATGCAGATTCTCAGGCCCACCATCTTGGAAGTGGGGCCCAGCGACCCACTCATTACTTGAGTCACTCAGAGTGGAAACTACAGCTCTGAAGACGGCAGAAAGACTTGGGTCTCTGAATGAACAGAACAGCACGGCCGAGCCCTTGAAATTGGACAGTGACGTAAGAGAGAAATAAACTTGCATTGTGTTAAGCCATTTTGGGAGTTCTGTCCAGACAGAAACAATAACCGTCACTGGCCTCAGATCTAGGTTATTCATTAGGGCTGTTTCCCACCCGGGTTTTCCCGGCATCAAAGGCTGGAGCGCAGCGAGCCAGGGTTTTTCTATCCCGGCTGTGAGGGCCAGTTCAGGAACCCTTGCTACCCACCTCGGCCCCTTGTTTGCAGTCTGGTTGGTATGTTAACAATGGGCAAAGCGGAAGTCACCAGAGCCAGGATCAGATAGCAGCCAGCTGCTGGTGTTAACACGTTCCTGCACCCTCGGTCTCTGGGCACCGGTCTGGGGTGCCTGCTGCTTTTCAGCGGAGGGTATCCAGGCCCTGCATCAAGATCTTAACTCATGCAGAGGGTGTGGCAGGGACCCTGAGCCTGCAGGTCCCTACCATGTCCCAAGGTGTCTGAGAGGCCTGACATCCACCTGCCCACCTGACTGGTGAGTTCAGCTCCCAGGGCCTCATTCTCTCCCACCCCCTTCACCTTCCCTTTTCCTCTCCACTGAAATCCCATTTACCCCTCAAGGTCCCCAACCTATCCTGCCATCACCCTCATCCGCTGACTGCTCCTTTTCCAGGTTCCTTCTGCACTCTACACCTTAGACATCACAGAACCTGCCCCACAGAGCTCAGCGTCTCCCCAGGAAACACCTAGTTCCTGAGGCTAGGGGCTGTACCCAGCACACCTTCCCCACCCCGCTACCCTTGGCCTCGGACACAAGATACTCAGTGAACTGGTGCCCACCAGCTGCCTGCTTAGGGATCAATGAGTGAGGTGCTGGGGGAGGCAGCCCCTAGAGGAGCCTTCTGGAAGATGTCCAATGAGACTGCACTGCTGCCCCAGACACCGACAATCTTAGACTTCAGACAGACTGTGACCAGTCACCTCTGGGGTCAGTGTTGGGTCTCAGACCTTGTACTCCAAGTAGAATTCCCCTTGCTTTGCTCCAACAAGTCTCTTGCTCTCTGGGATTATTTAGGCTCAAAAACCAATGCTTCTCCTTGGCTCCAGGAGCTGCCACACAGAAACTCTTCATTCTCCAGGTTCATTTTGCCCTGAGCCATTCATTTCTAAGCAACCAGGCCCAGGCCCAGCAAGGGGCTGCACATCACTGCCTCCTCCTACCTTGCAAAACAGAGCCTTGCCCTGGGGCGATTTAAAGGCCCTGGGGTACTAACCTACACCTAGTTTTTGGCTACACAACAGACTGGGCCAGGAATCCAGGAATGTATTTCCTCCCCACCCCACGGCCACGGGCACGTTGGGTATGTCCAGCCCAGTGTGCAGCCTTCTCTTGGGTGCTCACTGACCTCCCTGTCTTGTAAGTCTCTTTCTTCCCCAGTTCCCCAAAGAATTCCGGAGCAGGCAGGCCCACAGGGCAGCTGGTTGCAGAGGTCTAGGAAACCTGAAAGCATCAGCCTCCCTCCTTCCCCTGGCAGTCCAGAGAAGCAGTTGACTGCCCTAAGTCAGCAGAGTTCTGCAGCATGCCAGGGCTGGGGATGAAGTGGGGGTGGGCATCAGTTAGGGCACGTTGCCAGTTGCTGTTTGCTGGCGATGTGATATTGGGCAAATTGTGCTACATCAAGGCACCTCAGTTTCCCTACCTGTAAAACAGGGTTAGTAATAGGTACCTGCCTCCTAGGACTGCTATAGATTTCACGACAGAGTATACACAGACCCTTGGAACAGAGCCTGGAAACGCTCCAGAGGGGTCAGCTGTGGCACTTATTATTTCCTCAATCCTTACTTTTGAGGCCACTAGAGCGCAAAAAGCAAGGAGAGCAATGTGAGTTGGGTGGGGTGGAAGATTCCAAGGAGACTGGTGGTGTGGCCCGAGAAGATTCCACAGGATGGGAATTACAAGAAATCTGCAGGGGGATTCCAAGGCCTGCAAGTAAGTGTGCCTGACCCTGATGGGGCTGAGGTGGCCGTGGGTCAGGCAAGCAGACACACCCAACGGGCAGCTGGGCCCTTGGCAAGCTCCCCGCTGCCCCAAAGTTAACTGGAAAGAGCACACTGTAGATTCGAAACCTGGGGACTTAGCACTGAGACCCCAGCCCCACAGCTGCCCACCCTCCTAACCCCGCAAAGGGAGCCTCCTCACACCTCCCCCAGTTAGTGCCTGGCTCCCTCTCTGGCCCACTCAGCCTTGGAGCTGTTCCCAGGACCTTGCTGAGCCATGTCGTGGGCAGTGACACCCACACAGGACAGCAAGACTCCCCCCACACATGAAGCCATTAAAAATTAACTGAAGGGATCTTCTGGAGCTAGAGAAAGTCACCCAGAGAAAAATGTTTTCAAGGGCAGAGTGTTAACAGTCTTTTTTTACTCAGCATCCAACAATAGTTACAACGCAAGAGAAAGGATGTATTTCTTTCAAAAAAGGATGAGAAATCTTTTTTTATGCATTTGCCATGGAAAATGCTTAGCTCATCAAATTCCATAAGCTCAAAGGAGTGAAACCAACACTCGCTCCAGCACTGCCCTCGTGGCACCAGCTCACCGGCCCTAATCTACCCCGTGCTGTGGCAGGTAATGGAGGTTTTTGCCTTGGAGAGAAGGGGTATGCATGGAACAAGGGGGCAGCTCAGCTCTGGGTCTGCTCCATGCTGCAAAGAAAAGAAATTCCCTTTCAGACTATGGCTCTCAGCCCCGTTTCCTGGGCTCTGTTGGATTCTGGAAGGGGAAGATAGCAACAGAGGCCCAAGTTCAAGGGCTGATCCAGTAAAGAGGTTCTCAAAGTCTGCTCTGGGAACTGCAATGCCACCGGAGAACTTGCTAGAAACACAAATTCCCAGGGTCCCAACCAAGACATTGGAATCAAACCCCATGGGGTAGATGGAGTCCAGCACTGTGTGCTGACCAGCCCTCTCGGGGATTCGGGTACATTTGAGAACGATCAGGCCGTGCTGTGTGCTTCATTCCAAGTGAAACAAGAACCTGTTTTGTTAGCAAGTGGAGGGAAACAACTACAGGTGTTCCCAATTTCATTCTGTAGGTTGATATCGCTCAAGTTCAGAGTCAGTGGCACTACTGATTTCAAGACGGCAGTAATGGCAACATCATCTTCTTTGGTTAAGAAGCCAGAAAAGATGATGCCTTTAAAGGGAGGGTGCAGACAGCACCCTGTGCATGAGCGTGTGACAATCCAGCCTTGCAGGACCCTCCTTTCTCTGCCCAGGGGTGGCTGCTTTCTCTCATCTCAAGCCAGCAGCCCCTTTGTTCTCTGCAGACTTGTCTCCCTACCAAACTCAACTCCCTGCCAACCAGCCGCAGCCAGGAGGCTCAATGGTGGAGGCTCAAAAGTGACTCCTACATGAGACTCGGAAGACAATGGTGTTTCTAAACACAATCTGCGACTTCCCCCGGGGTTCTCAAAGCTTAGATGGAACCGTGGCAATGGCTAACAAGCCTGGGCTTCAGTGAAGGCTGTGCTGACCTCAGATTTGCCACTCAATGAGGCCTTGGAAACAACTGATATGGGCAACCCTCTGCTTTCCATCCATAAAATGGACAAGTAACTCTGGAGTAAAGGCTAGCTTCAGGTCAGTACTCTTGTCCGGGAGAAGGCATCTAGATTCTGAGATTCCAGCCTCACTGTCTCCTGTGCAGCTGCCCTTTCTTCCCTGCCACCCCCAGCCCTTTCTGGAACCTTAGGTACATGCACAGAAGGGGTTCCACAGTGGCTTGAGGGAAGATAGGTAGAAGGAAAGAGACCCATGAATGAAAGTCTCAGGCGAAGACAGAATTGATCAATAATGGTATCTGAGGGGGGAAGGAAATGGCTGCGCAAAACAAACTGTGTTTACCACCACGAAAGGAAGCCCACACAGTACCCAGCTAATGATAGGTAAAAACACAGGAAATTCTGAAAAGTGTGTAAAGAGGACACTGTTTTCTTTTCCTTCAAAAGGATTAAAATGGTTCAAAAGCTTATTTCCTTCCTCTCTGAAGAGGTGAATGTCCAACATATAGGGGGGTCTAGGATCCCCAGAATGTGGTTCTTTACTCCCATCCCCCAAGGCTTCTGCTCTGCCTCAGAGGTGGCGGTCATGCTTTCTTCACCGATCTGCTCTGTGGCCAGCCCACGTCACTGGTCAATAAATTATCTCCCCTCTGCAGAACACAGGGCAGCCATCCCCATGCTAACTATACCGACAAGATGTAATCTTTAGCATTCACCTTATGATGCCTACGGTTGTGCGGGAAGCTTGTGGGAAAAGGAAAAACCACCAACAATTTGTACATAAACTCTAACTATAGCCATCCAAGATATAGACTGATCAAGATCAAACACAAAGAAAATACTTAAATAGAATCAGGTTTGTGGGCTGGGGATACAACTGGGCAACACAGCACCTGCCTGGCAAGTGCAAGGTCATGAGCTCGATCCCTGGTAACAAAACAAGTAAAATAACATCAGGTTTGTTTGGATCATTATCTTTTCATTTTTTAAATATTTTATGTTGGACGTAACTTTACACCTTAAAAAAAATGGGGGGGGGTAAACAGGGAAATGAACTCAGGGCCTCACACTTGCCAGGCACTGAGCTATATCCCTGGCCCTATACTTAAAATTTTTCAGAAAATATGTGTCACATACTATGGACTGAATAGATGTGCCTTCACCCCAAATTCCTAGGCTGAAATCCAATCCCCAGCATAACGGTATCTGAGAGCAGGACTCTTCAGGTTCTGACGGGAGAACCCATACA
Organism: Dolichotis patagonum; assembly: GCA_004027295.1. NCBI lineage: Eukaryota > Metazoa > Chordata > Mammalia > Rodentia > Caviidae > Dolichotis > Dolichotis patagonum. Next base: position 33,180 of record PVJX010004744.1, read on the forward strand.
CGTAGGATTCGTGGCTGGGGAAGAAAGATCCAGAGAGCTGACTCACTCTGTCTCCACCGTGTGATGATGCGGTGAGAGGTCAGCTGTCTGCAAGCTGGAAGAGAACTCTAAACAGAGTGCCCCCCTCCCCGCTGCTACCCTAAAATTGGATTCCCATTCTTCAAAATGGTTACAAATAAATGCCTATGGTCTGTAAGCCACTCAGCACACTATGCTTAGTTGCAGCAGCCCAAATAGACAAAGAAGTCAGGCTTCCAGGGTTCACTGATTTTCTTCCAGGGCGTGAGACTAGCAGAGAACCGTTATTCTGCCAGGTTGAGGTGTGAGACGCTCACAGACCATGTGAGAGGCAGATCCCCGGGGACACCAAGGCCTTCACTGACCTGACTGAGGTGGAAGTGGAAGGGAGGGCAGTGCTGAATAATCATCTACAGTAGGAACCCGGAGCTCGGGTGGCCCCAGATTCCACTCCTCATCTCTGCAGGCTACGTGGTAAATAAACAGAAGGCAGGGAGAATTGGCACCTTAAACCCAGTCTCCCAGGGCCCGGCCATTACTGCCTTTGGACTCCAAGCCTTGGGCCCTGTCCAGTGGGCCCTACCAACAGCATCGCTTCCCACTCCTGCCACGAGGCAGAGACACAAGGTGCCTCTCCATACAGCCAACAGATTGTTTCCGACGAGGGCTAGTAATGTTTCATCAGAAGGAAATCTGTCTCCATGGGAATTGTCCTAACTCACCTTCTGATTCTTCACCCTAATTTTCAGAATGTCATCTGATCACTTCTCTTTTTCTTCAGGTACAACAGCCAAACAGAAAAGACTGACCTAATCACCCCAGTAACATCGGAGAGAGCCCATCCTGCCCCAGAGGAAAGGCTGGGGGCTGGCACCCAGAGTCAGATGTCCATGGTCACACTTCCACATCCTGGCTCAAGTTACAGCCAACTTTTGTTTACCAGGCCTGCAGATTCTCTCTTCCTGCCCTTCCCAGCTTCCAATTTTAATTTTCTTTTTCCTCTGTTCACTACTATCTCTGCGGACAATGAACACAGACAAGAGAGGCAGTGAAAAAACTCAGCGGAGTTACCTGCTAATGGTGGCTACCTGATCCATCAGGAAATCAGAAGTTGACAAGTAGACAAAGAGCGGGGTGGACCTCATTGTCATTGATTTCGTTATCTCAAGTCACACCCCACCCCCAGTCCTAACTACCCAGGCTCAAGTCTGTGACCAGCGGTGGGAGAAGCACTGGACCCAGGGATCCCCCACAGCATGAGAGCTGTCAACTTCCCCCGCAACGGTGGCCGGACATCTGCTGCTATTCTGTGACATTTACACAGGTGGGCCTGGTCAGAAAGGAAATCCACAGTTTATGGTTTTATCAAAATTCAGCTTATTTTTTTCAGCTAGTTCAGCCATGTGCTTTCAGGAAGTAACAATGGGGTGAAGGAGGCTTCGAAGTGATTTAAACCTGATCTCCTCCAAAGACCATTGTCCCGGCGGGCAGGTGGCTCATTCACCTCTCACCCTCTCCAGTTACATACCAAAGGGCTCACAACTCCCAGACACCGAACCAGCTGGCATTCACAGAGGGCCACTGTCCCATGCTGGGCAGGACTGGGGACAAGGACATCACAAGGTACTGCCTATGACACGTCACAGTTATCATGGTTGAAGCCATAAACGAACAATATCCAAGACAAATTCACACATATGAAGAAGAAACCTGACACAGAGCTAGCAGCTTGAGACAAGGATGTCAAAATGTCCCAAGGCTCTGGCCTGACACCAGTCCTGGAAGAGGCGCTGGGAGTGGGCAAGAACCCAAGGGACCATTGACTGGGACACAGGAGAAGAGCTTGGATGTCCCAGCAGAACAGCGTGCGTGAGAAGGCAAAGCATCCTCAGAAGAGGCTGAAGAAACCAGTTGGGCAGACGTAAGGACTGGAGGTCGGGGAAGGGTAGAGACCGATGCTGGTCATTGAGGGGAGCCTCTCAAGTGCAAGGCTCAGATTCAACTCAGATCGAAGCAGAGGAACACACTGATGACGTCACACACTGCAGGCCAGCACAGAAAGGCCACAGAAGCAGTGAAAGGCCCATTTTCAAAGGGGACAATAAATGCCCAGCTAGGTGACAGGTACCCACCATTGCCCAGCGTTTTACTACCTGCCAGATGGCCCACGTCTCTCTGCTTTTGAAACCCATCAACACTGAGCCTTTTACCACATTTCCAAATGGCTCAGTGGAAGTGGAAAAAGTAGGAAGAAGCCAGCTATTCATAGACTGATGAATGAACAGGTAGACAAAAGCAAACTCATACAAAGGAGTAACTTTTGGCCATAAAGACAAAGGAAGTAACTGCTGATACATGTTAAAATACAGATGAACTTTAAACACATTATGCTTAGTAAAACAAGGCCGCCCCCAAGACCACATGCTCTGTGGTTCCACTTATGTGATACTCTAGAACACGAAGAAGGTTACTGGTTGCCAAGGGTTGGATGAGAGAAGGATACACAGAGACTGCTAGTGGATGTAAAATGTTCTAAATCTGGATAGTGAAGGTGATTGCACAACTGTGTGATTATACTGAAAACTACTGAACCGTACCCACTGAAAGAATGAACTTTATGCTATGAAAATCTTAACAAAGTTACTACTTAAAACTGGCTTGCTAGAAGAAGAGTACTTACTATTCCCCTGCTTTTGTACATAGTAGATGAATTTAATCTTTATTAGTAATTTAATGTTCTCATTTTAATCATTGGTCAGTGAGTAACACTGGCTAATGAAAACAATGAGGCCTCCCCCTTCCACAAACAAATGTCCAAGAGTAGCTCCCATGGTCAATGCTCCTGTCAGGCTGGCAGCAGCACCCCCTGCTGTTGGGAGGCCACCCTTCACCACTGTCCCATCCTGCCCTGCATCTGCTCTTGGAGGACAGGTCTGTGCTTGTGCCAATCAATGCCTAGATGGAATCAGTCACCTGGTGAGGTCCCTGTGCTCACCTTGTTATCTTCAATTTCCTTTTGAGAGTGAGATTTATTTGCTGAGTTTGGTTTTTTTCTGGAAACAAGGTTTGTGTGGATTAAGGAGGCAAATTTGGATCTTTCAAAAAACACTACTTCCACTTATTTATTCATGAAATATATTTCTTGAGTACCCACTGTGTGTCTGGCACTGTTCAGGTGGTGGGAAGGCACAGGGAAAATCCCTTTTGGGAGTGGTGCTGTAGTGAGTGGAGGAAGTGATGACTGAGGATGGAGACACATGCTGGAAATAATATAAGGCAGGAGAGGGGATAAGGAGAACTGGGGTGTGCCAAGAAAGCATGGTTTTTAGAGTGGTCAAGAGAGGCCTCACAGAGGAGGTGAATTAAACAAAGGAGTGGAAGGAAGGTAGAGAGCCACACAGTCATAAGGAAGAATGTTCTGAATAGAAGAAGCACAAAGCAAGCAGAAAGGCCCTGAGTGAAGAGAGCACCAAGTAGGTTTGGGAGCAAGAATGGAACAAAGCCCACGAGGGAGTGGAGGCCAGAAGGGTCATGAGGTGGTGAACTCGAGTCGGAAGAGCTCTGCAGAACTCTGTCTTCCATTTTGAATGTGAGAAGAGCCGGTCCTTCAATGGGACCTCATTTCCAGAACATTCTCTGGTGCCCACCTTATAGTGCACCGAGTTGGTCACATCATTGAGCGTGGCATGGAGTAGGAAGTACCACAGGGCCCTCATGGTGGACATGTGGCTAGAACCCATACTTCTGGAGGCAACGTCACGGAGTCATTTGGAACAGGCCTTAAGAGGGGACACTAGAGCTCATTAGTTGGTCCAAGGGAATGTCTGGAAACAGTGAAGACTGAGAAACTGCTGTCCCCAAGATGCCACTAGGATGCAAGCAGTATTACGGTTTATGTTCAGAGGAGTGTGGTGTGATGGGGTATCATAGCTGGTATCCAAAATGTCCCTTGCAGAGTCAGCGTCATTCACAGACTGCAAGGGGAGTGAACAAGGCCTCACCAGGAGGTGACCTCCACCTGGAAACCAGAACCATGCTTGGGCCCGTGCCGGAAGTAGGGACAGCCAGACCCAAGCATCTCTCCATGAGTCAGTGCCATTTGCAGACTGTGGAGGGAGAGAACCAGGCCTCACCAGGCAATAAGCCCCACCTGGAAACCATATCATTTACATTGTTTTGTTGCGTTGGGTTTTATTCTCTTTTGTTTTGATTATGTTAAATCTGATGGCATGAGCAGCTATTTAAAAGACAGCAAAACATTATGGCAGCCATTTTGGATTTGCTATTGTCTTGTTTTGAAGTCTTTTATTGTATTCATTGTTTTGTTTTTATTGTTTCTATTCTGTTCTGTTTGATTTTTACTATGTTTGAAGGTATCTGCAGCTATTTCGAAGACAACAAAAAGCACTATGGTAACTATTCCTGATTTTGTAAGGTTTTGAAGTCCTGTATTGCTTATACTGGTTTATTTTGATTGGCTTTATTCTGTGTATTTTCCTTGGTTTTAGCGTTTTTGTTTTGTTTTGTTTTTTGGTACTGGGGATCAAATTCACTACCTCGCACTGGCCAGGCAGGCACTTATGCCGCTGAGCTAAATCCCCAGCCCGGTTTTATCTTCTTTAAAATAAAAATTAAAACAAAATGTCCCTCACAAGCCTCACTCTGTTGTGAGCCTGGTGCTAGCTGATGGGATCTGAGGAACCAAAGGAATCATGAGGGTCCTAACTGCGTCAAGGGGATTAATCCACTGATGAGTTCAGAGCTCAACAGCTTATGGGAAGGTGGGGCCTAATTAGATGGGGCAGGTCACATGCCTGTGAAGGGTGTATCTTGTCCCCAGCCACTGGCCCTCTCCTTCCTCTGCTTCCTGCCTGCCATGAAGTGAGCAGTTTTCCTCTGCCACGCTGCTTCTGCCTTGGAAGCCAGGCTTCAGTGAAATGGATTGGAACCATTAGCCAAAATAAATCTTTCCTCCCTCGAGTTGTTTTTCTAGATAATCTGGTTGCAGCGATGGAAAGCTGCCCAACAGGGGAGTTGGGGAATGTTATCAGTAAGATGAAAGCAGCAGCTACTGAGTACACAGAAACACTGGACCTGTGTGATCTTTATGCTTGACAATAATCTAGCAAAGGAGTTATCACAAAGCCCATTCGAGAGATAAAATGTCTGATACCTGAAAAGGGCAAATTCCTTGACCAAGATTGCAAATCTAGCAGACAGGAGAGCTCAACTACAACCAAGCCCGGATTGTTCTCAATCCTGGGTCTTGCTGTCCATTGAAACATGTGGAATTGCCAAACATCAACTATTTTTGATTTGCAAAAATGGCTGCTTCATGTGGGCCTTATGTACAGAGGCCTGGTCTTCTCAGTATTTGCTCACACAGAAGCTCAGAAGGTCCTTGTCAGAGGTAGACCCCATCATTCAAGTCTTCTGCTGGGTCCTGTGATCAGGGGCACATGCTTCATGCCTGGCTGTCACCAGAACTGCCCTCAGAGTTCTTACGCAGTTCCAGTCCTGTTCTAGCTGGATCAGAGTATCTAGGGCCGAAGCCCAGGAACAAGCACATTGAGACATCACCCCATGTCATTCCAACACGACCCTTCCTCAAACTCTGAAAACCTACCACCTCATTATTTCTTTGGAAACTGGATACACAACTAATTTCAATATGTATGTTTTCTAAGATGTCCCTAGACAGGAAACTACAACGGAATTTTCTGGCCAGAGGGAACCTGATGTCTTTCTATCGAGTTTCCAGCCAACAAGTGACTGCAGGAAGAAAAATTACTCTCATACCTGCAGTGCACTGGCTTCCTGGACAGGGAATAAGAATCACTTCTTCAAAACTCCATTCTGAGTAAGAGTTTGAGGGATGTTCAGAACTGAGAGCTTTATGAGACAGAACTGCTCCAGTTAACAAATACAGAGGGGGATAAAATCAGTGCGCTCATCTTTTACAATAATGGAAATCTCTGGATAGCAGCAGGAAAGTGGTGAAGGAGTTACTGAGTAAAACTCTACATTCCGCTTGTTTCAGAACAAGGGTTTGGTATTCTAAAACCATGCGCATAGCTATTTGCTCATTTTTTAAAAAAACTATTTTTTATATGGCTCAAATTTTCTGATGAATATGTATGATTTCTTTCCCTCCCAAATTGACAATTTTATAGTCAGACTGCTCACTTCATTGAAAATGCTAGGCTTGATTGATGCTTCCGGGGACTCTGTCTCTACCCTAAGACAGCTCAGGAGAGTGAAGTCAGCTTCCCTTTCCACCCCAAGGGGAAGGTTGTATACACTTCTCGACTCACTAGGCTGAGGAAACTGTTCCCAAAAGTCAGTACCTGTTGGTTCTTGGGATCTCAACTTCCTCTGCAATCCTCACCTTTCAAGTCTATGTGATCAAGCTTTAGGCCTGAGTTTGCAGAAAACGAGGTTCCACTACATGAACTTTTTAGTAACAAGAAAATACTGTTCATTTTGACTTTCAATTCTGATTTTTCCCAGTTATCTCAAAATGAGTTTGACTGGCTATCTCACGCCCAAGTAAAACCTAAACATTAACTAGACCGTCCTGATGCCCGGCCCCTTGCATTCCAGGCTAATGGCTGCTGTAATTATGAATTCCAGTTAGCGCTAGAAGGACCTGTAGTTCAAAGCCCCAGACCAGAGCTGCTTGGCACTTGTGAGGGGAGCTGGCTACACCTACCATCCAGCCAGCAGCTGTGGAGCAGATGTGCAGGGCAGACAGAAAAAAATACAACCCAGGGGCTGCCTTCCCCTAGGGAGGGAGATGAGACCTACACATGGCAGCCACACAATAAATAACACACTGACGTTCTAGGGTGATTCGATTAGATAACAAAACAATTGTGTTGATTGTGAAGTCCACCTGAGAACACAAGGGCAGAAACTCAGTTCAGGCCATCAAATCAGTGTGTCAGAAAAGGAACAGGAGGTGGAAGGGAGAAGTCTGGTGGGGAAGTAGAGGCCAGGCCCCCTGGGTGTGAACAGGTGGGTAGGGGCTGACATGTGAATGAGGGGACACTGAGCTGACTGGCTTTGGACTTGGACGGGGACGTTGAGAGCTGGTCTGTGAAGTGCCAAGGGTGGGTGTAACTTTTCTGAAGAGATGGTGTTTTGGGAAGATGGAGTGGGTCCTAATGGGCAGGGTAAGTTGAGTGCAGGAAACAGAATGGGATGTCCTTCCTTCCGATGTCTGTCCCAGGATGGTGGCAACCTGGCCTCAGGCCACAGTTGACTCTCAAACATTATTTTCATAACCTATTTGGGGGTGGGAGGGAGCAGAGCCTGCAGCTTTGCCAGGCAGTGGTGCTCAGGCCTGGCAGTGCCCAGCTCCCCAGCCAGGCAGTGGTGCTCAGGCCTGGCAGTGCCCAGCTCCCCAGCCAGGCAGTGGTGCTCGGGCCTGGCAATGCCCAGCTCCCCAGCCAGGCAGTGGTGCTCGGGCCGGGCAGTGCCCAGCTCCCCAGCCCCTGACAACTGTGCAGGCCTTGCTAACCAAGTCCCCGCAGCACTGCACTGGCTCACCGGTCATGCCATTCCCTCTTCACCCTCTCTTCCTCAGCCTCTGTCCTAGTGCCTGATCTTTGTTTGTTTTGGTACTGGGGATAGAACTCACAGCCTTGCACTTGCCAGGGAGGCACTTACACCACTGAGCCAAATCCCCGGCCCCTAGCGCCTGATCTTATTTGTTTGCTTTTTCTTTCTGTCCGCACAGCCTCATTGATACCCCATAGCTGCACATGTTTAATACACACATCTGATGAGCATGGATGTGCACACACACATACGCTCACATCACAAATGAGTAATAAATCCAGCACCTCCAATCCCTCCAACACCTCTGTCCCTTCGCTTTTTCCTGGCTATTTTGCTGGTGGACGAACAACTGACATAAAATCTACCCTAACAAATGCCTCAGTGGTGCACGACACCACACTGTAAGTCATGTGGTGTTTGGCAGATTTGTACAGCTTACTCATCTCGGATAACTGCAACTGTAAACTCACTGAATAACACCTCCCCATGTCCTCCGCCCCTCAACCCCCCAGCAGTCATCTATCTATATTTTACTCTCATAAGTTTGACTATTCTAGATTCCTCATATAGATAGAATCATGTAGTGCTTTGTCTCTCTCTGACTGGCTTATTCCACTTAGCTTAAGGTTTCCCAAATCCATGTAAATTATCAGAAATGGCAGGATTTCCTTCTTTTCTAAGGCTGAATAATATTCCATTGTGTGTATCTATATATACTAGACTTTCTTTGTCCATTCACCTATGGATGGACACCCAGGTTGTTTCCATAACTTAGTTATCATGAACAGGGCTTCAAACACAAGAATGTTAATCTCTTTGAGGTCCCCATCTCCCTTCTTTTAGATACATATCCAGTACTGGGATGGCTGGGTCATACAGTAATTGTTTAATTTTCAATTGATTTTCAATTTGCTCTCCACGGTGATTGCACAGGCTTAGCTTTGCAAGCTGCTCTTGTACCATGTCCTAGCTCTTCCATGCCAGGCAGCTCCATAGCGCTGGAACCAGCCAGGAGAAAAGCTACAGGGGCTACAGGTGCAGGTAAAGGGCAAGGATCACCAGCTGGCTGTATAGGTTCACACCTAATGGAGCTGAAAAATGTGAACCAAAAAAACTAGAAAAAGCAGCAAACAAAGAATAAAAATAGAAACACATCCACTAACACCGTCAAATCCTCAAACCCACAAAACCCAGATGTGGTAGAAATACTGATCTTTTATGGTGGGAGAATGGGGCGTTCTGCTTCGTCAGATATCCTCATTTACTGAGAGGTGACAAAGAGACCATAAATGCATGGCTGGCTTTACGTTATAGCTGCGTCTATCTTGTGCTCTGGGATTTTTGTGAAATACCTTCCCTTCTACAGTGATAATGGGACCTCACGACAGTCAGGCAGCGGGACAACAATCAACCCATCTCGTTTTCCGTAGCCAGGCCCAGCAGTGGGGTCTGAGCTCGTTCCACTCAGCACAGCCAGCTCTGCTGTAGATGAAGGGAACAGGGCATGGAGATGGAGAAGGATCCTCATACTCACACAACCATTCCCACAACCTTCACCATCTCTGTGCAGGTCTTGCCAGGGCAGCTTTACTCCCTCCCTGTTCCTCAGCACTGTGAGGCCTGGAGTCTTTCTTTGAACCCCAGAGCACTACTTGGCTGGTACTCCTTTCCTGTCTTTTTCTTGCTTTATTCTCCTCCTCCTTCCCAGAGAACAAAGGCTCCCACTCCAAGGTTTGGATCCACAGCGGTCACACCTCCAAAGAGGATGACCCCCTGGACTCCTGCTGCAAGGTTCCAATGGAGCTCTTCAACAACAAACAACCAGGCTTCAAGATGGAGCAAAAGTCCCTCTCCCTGGGTCAAGGGCTGGGCCCAACCCTGTGGCTAAATAACTGCCTGGAGCCCCAGGCCGGACAAACAGGCCACTGAAGAGGCAGATGGTACAACCACCATGATGCCTGAGGCTGAAGGATGATTCAATAGAACTGAAAAGAATTTACTGTACTATTTTCCTCAAGGTCAGGTTAAAAAAAAACTTCTCTAAACCACTGCACGTTGCAATGGTGCTGGTTAGGTACACGATTTATAAATGGGATAAAATCTCACAGAACTGTACACACAGACACACACGCACAGAGTTTAGCCTAATGAAAATGAGCAGGAAAAGTTATAAACATTAACTAAATCAAGTGATTATCAAGACTGAACTCTAGCATTATCTCCATTTGTAGGATTTCCTCATTTATAGGGTTTACTGGAGCCAATAAACAGTCATTATAAACATGAACCAAGGGATCTCAGCCTTTTTCACTGCCATGAACCTCTCTGGCAGCCTGGGTGAGGCCACAGACCATTGTCAAAATGGCATTAAATGCACAAGTACACAGCACTGCAAAGGAAAGCAACTACAGTAAAACGGCCATCAAAATATATTAAGTTCTTCCTCTGAGCAGCCTAAAGTCATCTGGAAAATGGCTTCAACTAACCCAGAAAACTCCATAAAGTCATATAAATCGAAACTTTCTAATTTTCTCTTCACTTTGAGAACACCCATGAAACTGGCCAGGCCATCAAGGTTACCCACACCTCAAAGGACACCAGCGTCCCAAAATTGCCATTTCATTGTTACAATGGTGGATCTGGCCTAACAGTGGGTCTGGACACAGGGGCTCAAAAAGAGTGCTGAATTTTTTGCCACACATCTTTAAAACTTCAGAGAGTACTGCTGAACTGAAGGGTTTAGGAGTAGATTCTCTGGTCACTGAACATATGCAGATGAATAAAGCACCCAAGATGCACCAGGGCTCTCACAGGGCTCAGGGTCAGACTGGCCCATACAGGACCTCTCCTGCCACACACAGATGACCCGGAACTGAAAAGGAACGGATTGCTCCTAAACCAGAAGAAGAGGTTCAAAGAAGAAAACAGTATTTCAGAAGAAACTGAAGAAACAAAAACTTAGGGCACATAAATAAAGTTGGCATAAAATAAAGGTAAGTAAAAGGAAAAAAAGTAAAAATAAAAGAAATTCTTATGAATTTCCACTGTAATAATATTTAATTTACACATTAAATAAGACAGTGTATGTCTCACAGCTACAGTTCAAGACATCTACAATGGCCCTAATATGCAAAAAATTAATTCTGCAATTTCTAATAGCGACAGTCTCAAGTACTACTAACATGACTTTGGTCTGTTGTCTATAATCATCATCAAATGAGATGCAAATTTTCAGTTAGTGAAATAAAGTGTCACATTTTCCATTAAGCTTTTGGAGCCCCTCTCCCTCCATCTGTAGTCAGACTCAGGTTAGGGACCTCACAGGAATCGTACCCTGCTTTCTCTCCCCACCCTTTCACTCTCTTACTTAATCACTGAGGATATGACATTTACATTCTGAAGAAAGAGCATTAACTAAAAACAAATCCCTCTCCTCCAAAGAGCTGTTGGAGATTCACTGCAAGGATGCCTAATTCCAGCACCTACTTTGGGCTTTCCCCTTTGGGCAGTTAGGTTCACCTCTCCCATTCCACCTCAGCTTTCGTACTCTCCACTACCCCTGCTGTTGTTGGAAAAAGAAAGGGATGATACTCACGTCTGTGGAAGCCCTAACACAAACCAAGGTCTCTGTGGCCCTCCTGGTGTTCTCAGAAGCTGGGGGACAGATGTCAGGCAGTGGGCAGCTTCATGTTGCATGCTGTTAAAGCAACCAGTCCTGAACTCTGTGCTTTGAACAATTGCAGGCCAGGAGTGGATGTAAAGAAAAAACTGGATGTGTGGTTCTACCTGTGCCAACCTGTAGTCAAGGTGACAAGTTGGATGGTACCTGTTAGAGGCTGAGGTGCACCCTTCTAAAAAAAAGATACAGATGGGGTTCTGTCCCAGGAAACCCATCAAAAAGTAAAAATGGTTCTGAAAGTAGAAAATGCACTGAATCCACTAACCTACTGCACATCTCAGCTTCGCAATGCTCTCCGCTGCGGTGCAGGCTGTGTCTGCTCGTGACCACACAATTGATGCTCCAGGAAAAGATCAAAATTCAAAGTATGATTCCCGTTGAATGTGTATTTTTTCCACACCACCGTAAAAGTTGGAAAAAACCTAAATTGATCTGTCCTAACTCAGGAAGACCGTTAACAGTCTGAACCCCCAGTTCCTCATGCTGGCCTCATTTGGAGACAGATCTTTCCACAGAGGTGCTCCCCTCAAATGAGGTCACAGAGAGCCTCCATTCAATTGGACTGGTGTCTGTAAGAAGAGGGGGAATTGAGTTGGGCATAAACACGGAGACGGGAGACCATGAAGATAGGAGGAAGAGGGCAGTGGTGGCAAGGGGAGAAGCCTAAAACAGATCCTTCCCTTGCAGCACCCAGGAGCAACCAAGCCTCTGACACCTTCATCTTGGACTTTCAGCCTTGAGAACCGTGTGATGATTAATCTCCACTGTTGAAGCCCCCTGGGCTGTAATACTCAGTAGTTGCAGCGGCTCCAGCAAATGAACTCAGTGTCCAAACCAGCATGGCATCTCATGCCTGGAGTCTCAGGTATGCAAGAGGACACTGCCGGAGGACTGCTAGAGCTTGTGAGTTTGAAACCAGCCTGGGTAGCATAGTGAGACCTGTCTCAGCAAACACCAAGAAACACACTCAGTATTCAAACATCACATGCATGGCCTGAAAAGGGGGATTTTAATGTTTGCTACCAATGAATTTGAAATTAGAAACTGTTCAGATCCTGCTTCTGCCCTCGGGGTAGGAGGATGGTAGAAGCCAAGGTTTATTAGATGACAGGAACAGACAATGCAGGGCTTAGGGAATCCGAGGGTGAACTGTTGGCAACTCTACCCGAAGCTCATGGTCTGGTGGGGGAGGCACCATCTCATCGGGCAGAGATCTTTTTAATCCTTTCATCCAAATATCTAGTGAGAAGCTTTAGACAAGAGCAGTGGTTTGCAAACTTGGCTGCCTATCAGAAGCCCCTGGGGAGCTTTTAGAAAATTCCACCAGAGCCTGAGCCCCACCCTGGACTGGCTGAATCACAAACTTTAGGGGATGGGGGCTGGGCAGGAGCATTTTTAAAAAGCTCCCCAGATGATTCTAATGTGCAGCCAGGGTTGAGAGCCACTGGACCCTCTGACCTTTGAAGGCCTCCCCTTTCCACAATTCGGTGAGAGTGCATTTGTGTTTATCTTAGTGGTTCTCAGAGCGTGCTCCGGGGCTGCCAGAGTCCGGTTTCCTACAGGTTCAGTACAGAGGGTGAGTAATTCTCATGAATTTGATGGCAAAGAAGGGCAGTTAAAAGTGCCTTTTGCCTTTTCATTAAAACATCAATTCAATAAGCTTTGGTTGTATACAAAGTAACTTCATGCCAGGAGCTCACACACTGAGCAAAATTAGACACTCAGAATTCTCAGGGCTTGCAATCAACCTAATCCAGAAACCAGCTGGCAGCCGCCAAGCAAGGTGAGACCTAGCACAACTGACCGACATGCAGGTGCTCCTAGAGACAGCACCAGCAAAGGGAACCCCAAAGAGGATCTTCCAGAACAGACAGCAGGGTGTCTCCAAGGAGAACATAAGAGCATGGAAGACTTGGCCATGAAGAATGGTTTTGTCTAGCTACAGATAGGAACAGAGAAGGCACATCTCCAAAAACCAAGAACACATGACACACACTGCTTGAGCGAATCCGGTATTTGACAAGGGGTGGCATGGTTCTGCCTGTGTCAGAGGAGCCCCACCAACTCCCAGAGGCTGGGCATCTCAGTCCAGGCTGTGCACTAACTTCAAAGAAAGCTTTCAATAAATACATGTTGCAAGGCCCCACATCCCAGAGATCGTGAGCAGATGAGATGGGTCAGCCATATACAAAACACAGCCCCCAGGAAGTTCTGAGGGTCAGTAACTTGCAGCATTTGAGAGGTTACCCAGTTTAGTCTCCATTTGTCTTTCCTGGGGACGGACAGCTAGGCCTCTGACCTGACACCTACCTGCCTTGCCAGGCCTGCTGAAATGAGACCCTTGGCCTCTGTCTCTACACAAGACGGGCTCGGGCCATTTCACTCCGCATGGCTCGGACCCTGCTCCCTCCCACTTTAAAGAAAACTGAGCCTCCAGGCCAACTTCTGCTCTGCTTTATCAAGGGCCACTGCTTCAAGTTCTGATGCCAAAAACCCGAAGCACTCGAATTACATTTTACAGGTTTTATTTATCCTAAAAAATACCCCAAGTTCATTCATGCCTTCAAACCTCCAGAGAATCTGAACTTTTACCAGGAAATCAGGCAACTGCAAAGTTATCCTGGAGACTCCAGAGTCAGAGCTTGGCGGGATGGGAAATCTCCCGCTCAGGAACTGAAGCTAGTACAGCAACCAGGAGGAGGTGTGCAGAGAAGCAAGGGTAGGGCCTTAACTTCAGCAGGGCGGTACAGACACAGAGCCAGCCCACTAAGACGTTCCGTGGCCACGGCTGATGATGCATTATGGTCCTAATTCCTCCACACAGGTGAAGGGTGCCCAGACACCCCCGACAACCACACCTCCCTTGAAACCCATGAAACAGAATGTTCTGTGAGATCTCACTGATGCTTGCAACTGAGCTTCTGGGACAAAATTAAACTTTAAAATTTCCTCCCCACCCCCACCCCACAGGTATACCAAGATTTGCAAATAAAGGATGGGCTCCAGTCCGCAGTCAAGAGTTTCCACTCTGTTTTTTTTTAAACTTTTTTTTCTCCTTGGGGTATCTTAGGATTACAGTGATTACTATAGTGGTGTTTATTTAAATTTGGAATTCACAGCTGAGTGTGATGACGTAAACCTGTAATCAAAGCACTCTGGAGGCTGAGGCAGGAGGATCAATGCAAGTTCATGGCCAGCCTAGGCTCACAGTGAGTTCAAGACCAGCCTGCACTACGTAACAAGATTCTGTCTCCAGAAGCCATTCCCCACCATTAGAATTCACATAATTTTGAAGCACTGGGCTAAAAGAAGCATTTTTTAATAACAGTATGGAAATAAAGATGGAAGAAAGAATTGGTACTGCAGATGCAGTCTGTACTAATTTTTCTCTTCGGATGGACTGGCTGTCCCCCTTCTGGGGTAGATGTGGAGCTGAGCGTGGCTAGAATAAGGGACAGAGGAAAACGGGAGTCTTCCAGAGTGTGGAGGTGATTTTCATGTCTTTATCTTACAGTGAGGAAACTTCCTGAGAGCTGCACATTATGCAGCCAACAAATCCCTGGGTAGGGACCTGTAGGAGAAGCGGTAACTGCAAGGGGAAAGGCAGGAAGGAAGAGGTGACCATGGAGAGGCTCCTGGGCATTTGGGACTGTAGGGTGGTGACATGAATCTAGACATGTGATATGATTCATAAAACTGTACTAAGAGTACATTTTTCTATTCACTAATTTACAACAGTCGAAAAAGAAAAAAAAAGTTTTTAGGTAAACAGAAAAGTATGGGTTGGAGATAAGGCAGGTGGCTAACTCCTTGTCTCCATATGACAGTGTCCCAGGGTGCAGGTGGTCACGCAGCCACACTGTACCCCAAGAGCCAGCGCTGCTGTCTTCATCCAGACACCCGGGCTCTGAACCCAAAGGACCCAGCGCCTGGTACATAGCACCCAGAAAGGAGTCGGCGGTCACTTGGGGAGGAGGTAGGGGCAGAAGCAGGGAAAGGAGCAAAGGTCACAGACCAGGCCAGCTGCGAGCAAGGCTAGAAGAGCTCCCCTTGGTCAAAGCTTCCAGGAACCTTGCGCCACAGAAACCTGAAGATGGCCTTGAATTTCTTCCTGGTTTCTCCTATCCTTGAGAAGTCAAAGGCCAGATGGTTGAGACAGGACAGAGGGTGGGCACAGGGTCGGCCAGCAGGAGCAATGGCCAGGCCTGCTTCCCGCCACGCCCTCCTCAGTTTCCCAGGTGCACGCAGCCGGAAGGTGCTCTTCTTGGTCCCCAGGGCTCAGAGAAGACATCCTGGAGCGTGCAAGCGGGCACAACGTAAGCAAATGGTAGAAAAGCTCATAGAGGGACAGGGACTGCCTAACTGGTCCCTAGGGGAGTGACCCAGAGTTGCCAATAGCTAGTTCTGCAGGGGCTGCAGATTGATCAGGATCCTGAGCGTTTTCAGGGTAAAGCCTGGTTCCCCAGCTGAGGGTCTGTCCTGGACTCCAGAGTGGGGCAGCACTGGAGAACTCGGACCCACAAGCCGCCTGTGAGCAAGGCAAGGGCCTGCGAGGCAGAAAGAAGCCACAGGAACCCCAGGAGGCACTTCCTGTCTCCAGCCCCACCTCCTTCCTTCCAGGGATCCCCTTTCCTGCAGTGGGAAAGCTGCTGCCACTGACTGAGACAAGGCCAAGCGTCCCCATCCCTGCTTCCGGGGCACGGGGTGCCCTCCTCCACTACAAAGCCCTGCTGTGCGGTACAGCTCAGAGCCAACACCAAGAGAGACACTGGCCTGGAGGAAGTCAAACTGCACTAGAGATGGGCACACAGGCAGATTCAGAGGTGCGCTCTTCAATCGTGGCCGGAGGGGCAACCTTCTGAGGACAGATGTACTGGGGCGGGTGGGGGTTGCCGGCTTGTCAGGATCATCTCCAAAGACCAGGCCTCACCTCAGGCCTGACTGAGAGATAAATAAGTATGCTGCTCTGCTCAATTATCCACTTACAGAGAGGCATAATAACATTTTCTTAAAGCAGGACTTGTAGATGAAAGATACATCATCTTTCCGCCCCCTCCCAGAAGGAGACTTGAAACCTCCCCAAACCTACTGTAGCCTAAGCGACAGCAACACGTGCAATGCCAATTAAATGATTTTCCTTTGGACTGGAGGTGGGCTTTCTTCCCAGTCCCAAGCCTCTCCCAGCAAAAGGGGTACTCAGAAGTTATGTCTAAACAGGCTCATCCCTGCCGCCCCCCCCAACAAAAGACATTTAAAAGGCACTGAAACAGCCCACAGGAGTGTGGACCTCGAGCTCTGGGCAAGTTCGGCTTCCTCATGTACATGGTCTTTGAGACGCCAAAGCCAAAAAGGTCAAAGGGTCTGGGACAAAGGACAGTGGGTGTCTTGTGTTCTAAAACTCCACACCAGCAGGGATGAGGAGCAAAGTGAAGCCCATGCGTTGGTCTGTTCCTCCTGGGCTGCCAGGACCAAAGCAGGAGTCCAGAACCAGGCTGTGGGCAGCTGTGGGCAGCACACACTAAGTGAGGCTGGCTCCTCCTTCACAGCATTCCTAGGAGGGGCCTCCGCAGGCTCCCTCCTTTCCAGAGGATCCAGATTTCTCCACCCTCTAGCAGCATTCTGAGTCCCCAAGCTCGCTTTAACCCAGAAGGCTCCTCTGAATTGAAATGCATGTCCCATGTCTACACAAATGATGCATAATTACACTAATTGCTCCTTACCTCCCACTAACCCCCAGACCTCCCCTGAGCATTGACGGAGGGAGATGGGAGGGGAAGGCAGGAAAGCCCACCAGGGTCTCTCTGTCCTGCTCAACCTGGTTCTCTGGGGTCAGGCAGGTTGACAGGCCACCGTGACTCCTGGTCTTCACCTCCTTTCAAGAGACCAGAGGCCTCCTTTCAAGTGCTGCAGACCCGATAACTCCTGTGGGGTCTCACAGAGACCAAGCTCCAGCACGCTGACCACTTCCCGGTGGCAGCCTCAGAATGGAATGGAACTGTTTCCTAGAAAGAACCCCAGGGGCACCCCTTTGCAGCGTCTTTGCTGGGCAAACTTCATCTCTGAGGTCCACACAGCTGCCAACATACTCTGCAGGAGACAGGGCCACAGGGCTGGGCAAGGAGACAGGAGACAGGGCCACAGGGCTGGGCAAGGCCTGTGGGAGACAGGGCCACAGGGCTGGGCAAGGCCTGTCCCTGAATCTGGATTACCGAGTGGACTCCAGTAAACTGCTAACCTCTCTGAGACTTGCTTTTCTCTTAAGCAAAGCAAGGATAACCTTGGTCCCTGACTGCAGGGCCATTCTCTGGACTAAATGAAGGATAAATGCAATATTCCTCTAGCATGGAGAACACTCAGAGTGAAATTGTTAGCCTGGCACAGTGGTGCATGTCTGTAATCCTAGCACTTTTAGAGGTTGAGACAGGAGGATTACAAATTCAAACCCAGTGTGGGTGATTTAGCAATTTAGCAGGACCCTGCCTCAAGTAAAAAGGACTGGGAATGTTCTAACACATCAGTACGAAGGCCCTGGCTCCAGTACTGGGGTTGGGGGGGAGGAACATTAGAATAGATAGAAACATTATCACTGCAAAAACAGAGTACAGCGAGATAAGAAGCCTGGATTCTGGTCCTCCTAGGCTCATCACAAGCCCCACAAAGTAATGAGTTCTCTTCCCCTTTCTGGGCTTCACTTTCCTCACTTATTAACTAAAATCTGGCTAGGTTCTCTGAGTCCTTTCTAATGCACATGTCTTTATTTCTGTGTATATAAAATACATGCATGCTAGCTGCTCTCAGCTACGGGCACTTGGGGCCACATCCTCTCTGAGGTGAAGGACAGTCCTGTGCATTACAGACCGCTGAGCAGCCATGCCCCTGGCTGCTACGCACTAGACACCCGCAGTATGTCCCCAGCCAAAAGGGCCCCAGCACTGCCAGTGTCTCCTGGGGTAGGGGGAGCCCAGGCTGAGAACGACTCGAGATGCCATGCATGAGACAGTAAAACAGTGAAGCGGGTGTGAGCAGTGTGCCCATGGAAACTTTACAGGCATGGCCACTGCAGACACACACAGGGCTTCTGAGCTCCTTTCCATGGGCAGCATGATCGCTGTGCTTGGAAAGGCGCCTTCAGACCTCACCAGGCACAGAGTCCCATTTACTGCCGCAGCTCGCTGGGCCCCCGAGCACCCCACGTCCGGTCAAGAATGTGCTCGGGAGCTCAGTCTGGGGGAGAGGAACACAGGGGAATCCTGTGTGCTCCCTGCCTGGGCTCGCCTGGAGCACTTGGAGGAAAAGGAAGCCGCTCGGGCAGCAGGCTGTGGCGGTCATTCCTGAGGCAGAGGGCACTGTGCCAAATGTGACTCCCTTTGACTTACTTAGTGGATTTGACCAAACTTCTCAATGTACTGTTTTCCGAGTTCAGGAAAGCTAGCAGCATGGGGAACAAAACTCACACACACCGACAGGGGACTGTATGTGCGTACTTGCCAACCGTGCTGGGTTAAGCACAAACGAATGGCGGTGGTCAAAATGAATGCAGAAGTTCAAACATGGGACTGGCTAGGTGGAGGAGGGGAGGTGAACGTCTGCTCTAAAGAGAGGTCTGTTTACCCCGAGTGTTTAAAAACAAGAATCCTGAACTCCCTTTTTGCCTCTTTACGACTTCTTTAACATTTGTTTTTAATTTATCCAAGATCCCAATCTTGACTGAGGACCACATATGAGCCAAACTTGAACTTGAAAACCAAGCTGGGCCTTTTGTTCTGCCTGTGTTAATTAGTGTACAAAGGGGCATCTGATTTCTCTCCTCCACAACAGTCTGAAATAGTGCTTCCCATTGATGGAACTCACGATGTTAGGATGAGGTGCAGGCGGGCCAGTGGGGCTCGGGCCCTGGGACAGGTATCAGGAACCAAGGTCTTAATCCCAGCGGCTCACTGTGTGTCAGAGACAACTTATTTCAAGCGCTGTGCCTCATCCTGAAATAAACATGACAGTTCCTGCTGTGTGCATTAACTCGAGTTAAGAAGATCAACACAATTCTAGTCATTCGCATTTGAAAATAAAGTACTGAGGGTGATGCAGAATCAGAGAAGCATCTAGAGTTCCCTAAATGGGTTCCACAGAGCACTATTTCAGGAGTCTTTTGCTTCCTTTGCTCACTGAACAAATACTGACTGAGGGTCTTTGACACGCCTGCTGCTTAGAATGCGATAGGGAACAAAACAGCTTTCAGCCCTTTTCTTGGAAACAGGGCCTTGTAGACCAGGCTGTCCTTGAACTCACATCAGTCTTCCTGCCTTGGCCTCCCAAGTGCGAGGATTGTAAGCAAGCAACACATGCCCAGCCAGTTTCCTGCCTTCTGTGAGTTTAGGATCCAGGGGGAAACAAGTGTGTATTGAATAATCAGGCCACGTATTTGCCAATATGAAATGTGTTCATGCACAGGGAGCTGAGACTTTATAGCAGGGAACCCTACTTCTATGGCTTGTGTCTCTGCTCCCCCAAAGGCTCATGTGGTCCTAGGTGGGGAGTTTCAAAAGTGGCTGGATTAGGGTGTGTGACAGTGAGTTAAGGGGGTGGATAGTGGAAGTGCCTCCCTAGAGTGGCATCAATCAACAGGCTTACAGCCTGGGTGGAATATAAAACAGACAGGGAAAGGCTGGGGATTTAGCTCAGCTAAGGGCGTGGTCATGAGTTCGATCTCTGTACCAAAAAAAAAAAAAAAAAAGACAGAGGGAAGCCAGGCCTCTGGTTACTGCTGCTGCTGCTTGTTGCTTGCTGGTTTCCACTTGCCAAGAACTGTTTCTCCTCTGGGATATCCCTCTGCCATTCTACCTTACCTCAGAGCCAGTCCACTAGGGACCAAAACCTCTACAAACTGAGGGCTCAATAAACCTTTCCTCCTTTTACTTTAGGTGTTGGGTATTTTGTCTTAGCAACAAGAAAAGTAACTAAGACACCTATGGAAGGCTGGGAAGCAGGAAATTACTTAGACTTAGGCCCAGGGTGAGGGGCTGTGTTCTACATACAGGAGAGCCTTGGTCCAACAAGCCAGAGGAATTTTGCATGATACACTCTGCTCTCAGACCCACAGCGCACACCAGCATCCTACAGGCCTGAGAAGTTCTGCAGAAATGGAACCCAGCACACTCTACCTATTACCATCCCAAGGATGTTGCTCTGGGAAGCGCTGATAGAGGGACCATTGTTCTCACAGCCTGGAAGAAACTTCGGTATAAAACAAAAGCCCTTGTTCATATAACTGGAAAACTATCATGTGTCCTCTTGGAACAGCCAAAATACCTTGGAGTTGCTAATGTGATTCGAAAGTATTTTCCTTGGCAAAGGCCTGTAAAAACATATGGGCTCCACAACTGCGTACATAATCCCAGTACCAGAGATGAAGGAAAGTCTGCAGACACAATACAGGGGCCAGATTCAAAGCTCTACCTCCAGCACACAGCTCTGCTTTATTTATTTTTAAAAGGATGTACAGCCTCAGTACCGAACTGAAGGAAAAAAAAAAACTTCCATAATAAGCAAAATAAAGTCACCAGCCATTGATGAGAAACTTATCAAAAAAGACACGGTGAAAGATAGCAGGAACAAACAATGATTTCTCTTGTTAACCTAAACATGTCTAAGGTAGGGAGACAGGGTTTTGATATTTATTTTATTACCTACTATGCATAAAAAAGAGGGCAATGTAAATAATGTCAGATTCACATGTGTGCAGAACGAAGGTAGATTTTGTATGAAAGACACTGTAACAGGGTAACAGTGATCAAAAGAAAAATAGACCTTAGAAGCCCTTAGAAATATGAGTTCTAGAAAGCTAGTTGTCTAAAATTAAATATAAGGGGCTGGGGGTGGTAGCTCAGTTGGAGAGTGCTTGCTTGGCATGTTCTGAGCCCTGGGTTCAACCACTAATGCAGAAAAATTTGTGTGTGTGTGTACGCGTGCGTAAGTGTGTGTGTACATATGCACGTGTGCATGTGTGCAGTGACAGTGCAGAAACTGACTTTTATAGGGGCCAGTAAGACCCTGAAAATCTAGGCCCACTACAGCTGACAATGAGTTCACTTTCACAAAGCCATGCATACTATGTGCCATGCACTGTTCTCCATTCCTATGTGGGAGGGGGAGCGGTGTGCTGGGAATTAAACTGAGGGTCTCTGCATTAGTTATATCTTCAGTCCTTTTTTTATTTGTTTAATTTTGAGACAGGATTTCACTAAGTCGCTCAGTTGCCCAGGCTTTTCTTTGCCCAGACTTTCGATCTTCTTGCCTCAGCCTCCCAAGGGCTAAGATTATAGGTGTGTGCCACTATGAGCAGCAACAGGTACAATTTAATCTTTGCAACAATGAAGCAGGCCCTCAGAATACACCAAGTTATGGCTTCAGCCTGAGCACTGAATGGAAATGTGTTATTTAGTGTCAGTCTTCCCAAGACCTGAACTTCTGCCTGATCAATAAGCTGATGTGTTCTTACGGTAACAAATACATCTAATTAAGAGTAACAACATATGAAATGGGAAATGAAGTATGCTTGGATTTGCCGGAATTACCTGAGCATACCCTTTCAAAAACAGATAGGCATCTTACGCAAACATGAGTGAAAATCCCTGCATGAGATTTATCTGCTGAAATGTTATCAGCTGGCAGAAATATGCATTCAGATTTTTTATTGAAAGAACAAAATATAACCAAAGACATTAATTTTATATACAAAGCTAATAGCATGTGTTACTATTAAGTAGAGAGACTGAGTTAACAGCATTAACAGCCTTAAGAGTACACTTTAAAAAGAATATATCCTAGAGTAAGTGCTCGTAAGTATTTTTAAATTACCACTGCATATTATATTCTACTTCTCAGGGCACCACACAATTGCTTGGTGCCCTCAGAACATTAGCGAGAATAACCTTTGGTGGCGACATATGACCCCTTAGCAGTACGACAGAGGTGCGTAAATAACCTCTCCCATTAAAGAGATGGAGTTCCTTGTAGAAATGGCTGGCTCCAGGTCCAGGACAGGAAGTGCACAAGATGAGCCTGGAACATCCTGCTGTACCGGGATTGTGTCCAAAAGACTCAAGAGCCAACTTGAAGAGGCTCCAACTGGCTAAAGATGGGGCAATTTCAGTATCAATAAGGACAACTACAAATAGACAGAAAGGTAGTAAATAGGTTTAAATCTATGAGTTCATAAAAATATAACATGTTAAAACTAAGTTAAATTTGAGGAAAACTTCAAATTTCCAAACTTCAAACTTCACTCTTTACAGGGTGAAACCACCTGGAAACCAGTAAACAAAGGTAAAGAATCAAGTATGCAAATTGCTTTCCCCATATGATCTAAAGTAAGGTCTTAAAATTTTTTTCTGTATAGGACCAGGGGGTAGATTTTTCAGCCCTGTCAGCCATATTGGCCTCAAACTCAAGTTACCCAACTGGGACCTTGGTAATGCAAATGAATGAGTGTGGTTGTATTCTAATAAAACTTTATCGACAAAAATAAGTGGCAAACTGGGTTTAGCCTGTAGACTTCAGTTTGCTGATTTTGATCTACTATAACTAAAATAGTGCATGACTGGTAGTTTCACTTCTAAGAGTATTATAGCTGATGGATGAAAAATGAAAATACAGACTACCAGGTTTATTGAAAAAATAAAATACAACCATAGAAGACATTAATTTTATATACAAAGTAATTATCATGTATAATTATTAAACAGGAGATTGATTTAACAGTGTTACTAGTGTTAAGAGTACACTTAGAACATAACCTTCTAGAGTAAGTGCTTTTAAATGTTTTAGAATTTGGTAAAAATGGGTCGGGGATTTAGCTCAGAGTCTTAAGCACCTGCCTGGCAAGCACGAGGTCCTGAGTTCGATCCCCGGTACCAAAAAAAAAAAAAAAAAAAAATTGGTAAAAATTACTTCCACCAAGTTACCATTTGGAAACTGCTATTGAAGTAAAGAGGCAGGGGCTGATTATCAGTACCTAACATCAAAGACAGGCACTGAGACCTGTGTGTCGCCTGATGGAAGGGCACTAGGAATAAGGAGTCTTGCAAACATAAGGTAAGGATGGGTGTGAAACTTGATCAAGACTCTAAATCTACAGGCTGGGGATTTAGCTCAGTGGCTCAAGTGCTTGCCTTGTAAGTACAAGGTTGTGAGTTCGATCCCCAGTACAAAAAAAAAAAAGTCTAAATCTAAATCTAACAATTCTCAAGAACTACAGAAGGGCTGGGGATTTAGCTCAGCGGCATAAGCACCTGCCTTACAAGTGCATGGTCGTGAGTTCGATCCCCGGTACCAAAAAAAAAAAAAACCAAAACTACAGAGAACAGAAACATATTAAAAGACATCATAGGTTTGCACTTATCAAAACCCAGCTTCTGAGAAACCCCATTGGATACATCAAGATAAAACCCTAGACACCTAACTGGGAAGTTCTTTACATCCTATAAAGAACAGAGTAGACCGTCAACTTCGCTACTTAAAAATTCACAACGAACAACACCCCCAAATCATGTACTACAATTTCCTTGAAAAGCCACTTCTGATCCAGACATAACAGACTATTAAAAACTACAGAGAAGCTATATATAGATATATTTTTTTTTTTTTTTGGTACCAGGGATCGAACCCACAACCTCACGTTTGCCAAGCAGGCACTTACACTGCTGAGCTAAACCCATGGCCAGAGAGGCTATTTTTGACTGTTTTGTTTTTTCCTCTGGTTTTTGCAGGGCTGAGGCTCACACTTAGGGGCTTGCAAATGCTAGACAAGGGCTTTACCACTAAAATAGCCCCCAACCCTATCGTCTGTTTGTTTGTTTATTTATTTTAATGAGGGCTCCAAAATATCTTGTCTTTCATCTTATTTAGAACTTACAAATAGGCGCAACTTGAGAAATTATTGTTCCTGCACTATAATAACAAATTTCAAAAATCTGATCATCACTTTGACATCCACCACAGTAACTGTTTCTGGCAACAATCAAGGGCTCTGAAAATAAGTGGGTGAAAGTCTGATGAGAAATGGAATATTTTCATAGTTTCAAAGTATCTGCCACAAAATACTTACTAATTACATAAAAGAAAAAGAGCAACTTTCTTGGAGCAATTTGGTAGACATGATTTCAATTAAGAGATCCAAGTTAACATCAACTGCAAGGGGAACACACTGAGAATACCACAAGCCCTGCCCACAACGTACAACTTACATCTACTCATGAGAAGATAGCAGAAAAAGAAGTCAGGTTCCTTCTACAAAATAGCCTTTGTACTCTTGTAATCTTTTAGGGTCAAGAGCGTGAGAGACACAGAAAGATTTAAGAACCATTCTAGATTGAAGGAAATTAAAGAGAAATGACAATTAGGTGTGAGATGTGGTCTTTGTGTGTGTGTGTGTGTGTGTGTATGCACTCTCGTGCTGGGGATTGAACACAGGGCTCAGACACATACTGAGCAAGAGCTCTACCACTGAGCCACACCCCACAAGTCCCCAGATTTTGGAAAGTGTTATTATGAACACCAGTCTATGCTAGATGTAGATAACTGCACTACATCAGAAAGTACACCCCTTATGTACAGGGGCATTGTGTCTGCAACTTTACGTATGTGGTGCAGAAAAAAGGTTACCAAAAGAAAGAGAAAGAAAATGTAATATATGCTAACATTTGTGAAAACCTGGGGGAAAGCACATGAAATTCTTTGTATTATTTTTTCTATGTCTGAAATTATTCTAAAATTTAAAGTTAAAATGCATATATAATTTGTTATAGATGCCACATAAAATTAATTTTAACATATAAAAGTATGTGTATATATATACACATCAACTTGTTAACAGTTACTTGATTAAAAGACTCACACAAAATAGTACAGTAATTATATTACGGGGATACACAAGCCTGTTCCAAGGGAGGTGACAACAGAATAAACTCCAAATCTACACACTACATACTCAAACTGAAACATCAAATTCCTGGGTGGGGGTGTATGTGGGTGTGTGTATTTTGAGACAGGGTCTCCCTATGTGGCTCAGGCTGGTCCTGAACTCACTGCAATCCTCCTGTTTCAACCTCCCAAGTGCAAAGACTGCATACAGATGGACACTACACACCCAGGTAGGATACCAAATACTTTTAAGCATTTCTGGCTTCTCTCCTGATTATTCCATTTGAAATGGGTACCATCATTTTCCATAAGGATACTTTAAAATACTGTAAGAAATATCCACGGTTGGGGATATAGCTCAGCAGCACAAGGGCTTGCCTGGAAAGTGCAAGGTCCTGAGTTCAATTCCCAGTCCAAAAAAAAAAAAAAAAGGAAAGAAAGAAAAAGAAAAAAGAAACAAAGAAAAAGAAATAGTCCCTTATTAGAATGTTAAAATTTGTGATCACAAAAATCCTAACACTATGACAAAACGTATAATAACACTAATCTGGTAATAATACTCTTGAATTATTTTGATAACATTTCTCATGCCTTTTGTATTCCTTGATGCTGATACTTCATTTCAGCTTGGTCAAATTCTGATTTTAAAACAAGGCCAACAGGAAGCTGGGTGTGGTGGCACACACTGTAATCCCAGCACTCGGGAGGCTGAGGCAGGAGGAGCATGAGTTCAGGCCAGCCTGGTCTACACAGTGAGTTCAAAGTCAGTCTGGACTACATAGCAAGACCCTGTTAAAAAAAAAAAATAAGTAGGCGGAGGACGACGAGGATGACAATGACAAGGACAATGATGGTGGCCAGGGTGACAGTGATCACAGGAAGGGAGGAGGAAGACCGAGAGAAAAAGGAGAATGGAGAGGAGGGGAGGAGGGAAAATAAAACAAAACCAACACCTGCAGTCCCAGCACTCTTGGAGGCTGAGTCAGAAGCGTGAGTTCCAGCCCCACCACCCGAAGGAAGCAGGTGGCCAGCCGGGCGGTCAGTGCCAGTGCTCGGGCCCTGCCCCAGCCTCAGGTTGCCCTCCACACGTCCACATTCCGTTCTTCTCTTCTGTGCAGGGTCAAAGGCCCCACCCCATAAAGGCTCCACAGTCTCCCAATCCCAGCCCCGCACTGTCCTTAGGAGAGACCGGGAACACCCAGTAAAAGTGGTCCAACCCCACAGCGCTCGTGCTCTCTCCTGACCTGTGTGACCCTGACATGCATGTCTTTCTCTTAGCAGCCTTCATTTATTTGTGGAAATAGGGACAAAACCCAGGGAAAGCTCTACTATGAAGCTATATTATCAGTACTTTTTTTTTTTAGGAGGTACAGTCTTCTTATGCAGTCCAGGCTTATGTAACCCAGGCTGGCCTAGAATTTATGGCAGCCCTCCTGCCTCAGCCTCCCAAATGCAATGGCTCCCAGGTATGTGTACTTGGTTCCCCCCCCTTTTTTTTCAGAGTCTCCTAACTTGCACAGGCTGACTTCAAACTTGTAATCCTCCTGTCTCAGCCTTCTCAGTAGCCACCTCACCAGCCTCCTGATAAGCATTTTATAACACAAACGCTTACGTTGTGGTATAAAGTAGATGTGTTATATAGCAGGCGTGTTTTCGTTTCACATCCTCTGACTTTCCTGCTATGCCTCCCACCTGGCAAAATGGCCTCATCAAATGCATGTACGCAGTAATACGCACACCCATGCAGGACAGTGGGGCTGGCCAGCAGTGGGGAACAGCAACAGAGGAAGCCAACAGATGTGCCTCACATTACTATGATGATGCTAACCAGGCCATGCTGACAGCCTTGACAGCACCGAAGGAAAACACAAGGGAATCTGGAGAGGGGGAGAAAAACGGTCAATTAGAAGGAGCCACAGCTCACAAAGATACAGAGTGCACTTAGCACTAGTCTGAGACTCAACTGAAAGATCGCAGGAGGGATCTAACCACACTCCAAGGACCAAAAGGGCCGCAGGTGCCCAAAGCCAGCAATGCAGAGATCTCTGACTTCTGTGCCTGCTTTGCCCGAGTGCTGGGTCAGCTGCTCCACCACCTTCCAGGAAGTCGTCTTGGGGCTCCTGCTCCCTCTCAGCCCCAAACCCCTTAAGGATGAAGCAGAGATGATAGGTGAGATGCTGAAGATGCCAGCGAGGTCACAGAGGGACACGGCATCTGGACCGCTCCCCTGCCTACAGGGCTGCTTTTCAATGCTGATCTTTAAATATGCAGGGTCGACATTCAACCAATGAATCGCAAGCCACCCGCATGCATGACAGTAATCCCAGCACCTGGGAGGCTGAGGCAGGAGGATCACTACAAGTTTGAGGTCTACCTGGGCTACATGATGAGCTCAAGGCCAGCTTGGATTACATAGTGAGACCCTGTCTCAAAAACAAAAGAATCCCAAACAACAAAAGAATGACTTACCACACATTTGGTGTTGGGTTGTAAAGAACCATTTGGCAACACATTGCCTCTGGACACCTGGGACCCCCCAAAGGACGGGGTAAAGCGGCAGGGCACACAGGTGAGCCCTGAGCTTGCCCTGCTCCCCTGGGGTGGACTGGATGGCTCCTCTCGGAGCCATCAGTGTGAGCAGGCAGGGCACCAGATGAGAAGCTCACCAAGGTGTCTTGCAAACCCCTGAGGCCAACGACCCTGATGTGTCCTTTCACAGAACATACGCACATAGGCACAGAGAGGACTGTGGCTTCCAACATCAGAAATCGCCACAGCTGGCAAACCTGGACTTGTAAATGGACCTGATTTCCGTACTATCCCTTCCTACTACTTTTGTTTTTCTTCCTCAATATCAGAGTTACAGTCGCTCATATTTACGCCTTTCTGGGTTTTCCACACATTCTCCATAGACACTGCTACAAATAACAGGCCCATTCACCCGATCTTCATCTCAGGAAGATTCAGTGCCTCGATAGAGTCAGGTCTCAGGGGCTGCCCCAGTTCCTACCAACCACACTCAGCGACCCACCTATTAATCTCTCCACTGTGCTGTTATCTTCCGGAAGAGAACACCTAGGCGAGAATTAGGGAGGTAAAGGCAATAATACTGAATTTTATGTTTTTCACTTCTGAGTGTTTTGAGTGAGACAGGGTCTCCTTTGTAGTTCGGGCTGGGCTTGAGCTCAGGAATGTGGTCCAGGTTGGCCTCCAACTCACTGCAATCCTCCTGCCTCAGCCTCCGGAGTGCTTGAATTATAGCGCCATGCCTGGCCTCATGACTTTAATTTTAAACCATCAAACACAGAGAAGGTAAGATGGGAATTTCCAGAAAAACATTAAGGATTTATTTCTTTAAAAGCCAAATTACATTGTAGAAAATGTCATGGATGACTGGGACTGATTTCTGATGTATAGAAAGTTTAAAGACAGCAACCAACTTACCAAATATGTGGTAAAAATTAATCATAAGGAAACATTATTTGCACACTTGCTTTACCAGAGCTTGTTTTGTTAACCAAACTATGTTGTAATCCAGACTGCAGAGATAGTGAGTGAGGCAGCTCCTCCAGCATTCCTCACAGAGACACACGCGTGTGTTCTTCCACCTCTCCCCGATGGGGACAAGGAACACAGTCTCCAAGTCCCAAACAAGTCAGGTGCTGGTTAACAGCCATGTCTTCCCGGTGTGGCGAAGCTCTTGGGGCAGCAGCTGAGGTTGCTATGTATCGGGCAGCGTAGCCCTGGCCAGGACAACCCCAACTGCGGTCACTGGCTCGGTGTGCAGAGCCGGGATGGACCTCCCCTCCCTACCCTCTGCCCCAGTGGACAGCTCAGGCTGGCTCTCTGCACAGGGAAACAAAGGTCAGCGGCTTCTCCCAAGAGGAGGGGCCGGTGCTAGGGGGCCGAGTGTAAAGCCCTGGGGAAGAATGGGAAGATCTGGACCTCAGACTGCAACCACATTCAAATCCCGCTCCCTCAATGACTAGGAGTAGAGTGACCCTGTACGAGACACTTGACCTCTACGTGTCTGCCTGCACAGCAGCAAATTGGGAATAACAAGCACCTCCTGGGAGCTGGCCAGAAGCCACCAAAGACACTTAAGAATTTAGTAGGCGCCATCAATGCACCTCAACACCACCCAGGAAAGGCTGGAAATGTGCCTCGGGGTCAAGGGCTGGCCTAACATGAATAAAGTCCTGGCTTCTATCCCTAGTAACACAGAACAAACAAACAAAACCAGAAAGCATAGACAGTTTATCAAACATTTGCTAGCATTCAAAAATCTTTTCTTTTTTTCTTTTTTTGGTTTTTTGTTTTGGTTTGGTTTTTTGAGACAGGGTCTCACTACATAGTGCAGGCTGGCCTTGAACCCACTGTGTAGCCCAGGCTGGCCTTGAACTTGGCAGTGATCCTCCTGCCTCAGCCTTCCGAACCTGGGATTACAGGTGTGCGCCACCATGCCTAGTTTGAATTAGTTTCGTTTAGTTGTCTGGGAGGCTGAACACAACTTCCAATATTTGACAGTCATTTACAGTCTATTTCTTGTCAATTGTAGGTTTATGTTTATTTTGCACCATTAGGGCCTTGGTCTTCCACTTGAAAATCAATTTCTGAAAATGCTGAGACAGGGCTGGGGGTTTAGCTCAGTGGTGTTAAGTGCCTGCTTGGCAAATGTGAGGCTGTGAGTTTGATCCCCAGTACAAAAATAAATACGTAAGTAAGTAAGTAAGTAAGTAAACAATGCTGTAACGGTTTGAGAGCATGAGCATAAATTCACTTCCTGACCTGGGAGCTTCAGGTAACTAGGATCATCGCCCTTCCCTGACTCCCACAAAAATTTGTAAAACAGGTCACACTTAAGAAAAAAACAACACCACATTGCTTATGGTATTTTCAAACTTTAAATTAAATGTCCTCTAAATTAAATGTCCACTTCCTTCAAGTCTGTAGATTACACTTGCAATGAAAAGACAAGACTCAGAATTTAGAAATTTGCTTCATGGGCCCAGGATTTAGCTCAGTGGCTTAAGTGCCTGCCTGGCAAGCGTGAGGTCATGAGTTCAATCCCCGGTACCAAAAAAAAAAAAAAAAAAGAAAAAAAGAAATTTGCTTCACAACCTTAAACATATCAACCAAGGTTAAGTCCGAGCATCTGGAAACACATCACGAATCAGTGCCTGGGCTCGTTCCCTCAGCAGCACACCAGCCAGAGGAAAAGACCAAGTCCCCCCGACTCCTGTCCTCTCAGTCTCAAATGCTGAGGTTTTAGAAACTGTGTGAATTTCATCCAGTCCACTTGGGAAAGGATAACGCAAGATACAGGACTCACAAAAACACATCAGCCGAAGTGGGACAGTCTTTTTCATGCACGCTCTTAAGTGACCACACTTTTCCTGTACCCCAACTACTTATCCCATCCCAACATCTGCCTCCAACTGCCAACAAGTTGTATTTGATCCCCACCTCTGTCTCCCTTTGAAACCAGCAGTTCCAGATGTGGGAGGGAAGCATTTCCCAGGTGAGTCATATACCTCACAATCAGTGCATAAACACTGCATTATTTAACAGGTAGCTAAAAGGTCCCAACATCTCTGGCTTCCTGAGAGAGACAGAGCTTTGGTCTCCCTACAGTTCACATTCCAGGACCCTACCCCAGCCAGCCTGCTCAGGCTTTGCTGATATTAGACAGCCGCCCAGTGCACACACCCCTCAGTTTCCGCCAACCACCTGCGCCTGCCCCCAGCTCCCCTAGCTCATGTGCGATGCGCAGAACACTTGAACTCCAGCGTCCTCCGCAGGGGGAAGAATTGCCTGTCCCTGGCCGCTTCCTCCAGCCCCACCAGACCGCCGCCCCTCCACACCAGTTCCGTCCCCCAGCCCTACCGACCCTCTGCTTCCCCAGCCAGTCTTCTTAAATTGGTAGTGTCGAGCCTGGTC
This sequence comes from Dolichotis patagonum, assembly GCA_004027295.1. Classification (NCBI taxonomy): domain Eukaryota; kingdom Metazoa; phylum Chordata; class Mammalia; order Rodentia; family Caviidae; genus Dolichotis; species Dolichotis patagonum. The sequence continues at coordinate 64,297 of PVJX010004744.1, forward strand.
CTCGCATCTTTCAGGTTAACTGCAGACCACATGAAAGGTGGCAGGTGCCTTCCTCCCCCTTCCATCCCATGATGTCCGTACCACGTTCTTGAGCTTTCCCTCCTCACCAGGCTCCTTCCGTCCCCCTCCAGTGACTGTTCTCCCTGCCCCAGCACCCCTCTCTCCTCTCTCTCCTGCATCGCCCTGTCATCTTGGTTGTCCTTACCCTCCACACCGCCTCCTTGAACTGGGGGTCCCCAAGGAAGTCATGCAGTTTCCCAAGAGAGCCTCTTACAGACAGTCGGCTCTGTCACTGCCCAGCTGTTCAGGGGGCACCTGTCCAACAACGGAGAGGCAGCCAGGGTCACACCCGCAGAAGTCATCCTCCTGTCTACCAGCTCAGACTCCAGATGTGAACGCTGCCGCCCCCTTGCCTTGCGGCCAGGGTGCCACATCTCCCCACCTGCAGCTTCACCGGCCTCTCCCCCCAGCCCTTCCTTTCTGCTCAGAAACTCAAGCCCTACCCCAACCCCGGCTCCTGAGTCTCCTCCCTAAACTAGCTCTTGGGAGGTTCTGGCCCTGCAAACTACAACGCTCGTTCTAAGCAGTGGTGTCACGTGTGGGAATCACACTGTTCAGCACAACTGCATGTGTGAGTGCGTGCGTGCGTCGTGCGTGCGTGGTGCCGGGCTGGAACTCAGAGCCCTGCACAGGTCAGGCAGGCTCTCCTACGTACGGCCCCAGCCTTATAACTCGCTGTTTCCACTGTCTCTTCAATAAGACCAGATTCCTTCCCTGGTGTCCACGGCTTCCCCCACCCTGGCCACGCATCCTTCTGAGCAAATGGAGCAGAATAAGCTCTATCACCCAAATATCTGAACTTTTCCTCCCTGTTTGGCTTCCATCTCAACATGGGAATGAAGGAGGACTTCCGTCCTTTAAATACCTCTGTGCTGTTTAACATTCTTTAATAATTAACAAAATTTTACTTTAAAATTAAAAAAACGAGTGATTGCCGGGGCAGGGGGTACACACAGGTACAATCGGGGAGGCTGTGGCAGGAAGATCACCAAGAGTTCAAGGCCACTCTGGGTACACAGTGAGTTTCAAGCCCAGCCAGAACTAAAGAGCAAGACCCTGTCTCAAAGCAACAAAACAAAAACCAAGTGATTTCCAAGGACTAGTTTAAAGCTACCTCCTTATGTTTCCTTGACCATCCTAGCTCAACAAAAATTTCCACATTTCTCCATGTTCTAAAAATGTGTCCTCACACTTAATTGGCTCTTACCAGACTTCCTCTAATATTACTTCTTCCCAACTTAATTTTTACATCCTGTAGGGCAAAGGTTGAGTCCAAGACATCTTATCTCTCCCAACTTCTTAGCCACTGCTGAGGACAGGTACTCAACAAACATTAATTGAGGTGGTAAGGGAGTTACTTAATCTTTAGGATGCAAAGCTGAACTTTCCCAGGTTAGCAAATAAAAGTTGTCCCTAAGTGGAATGTAAGTAGGGTCTTCCCATTGCGAAAGATTTTCAGTGGGTTAACCACTCAAGTCCTTCTTTATTGCACAATTTACCTGGTGTGTGTACACCAGCCCAATTTCTCTCAAAACGCTCTAGATCAACAATCAATGACACTAAACTATAACTTTCCAAAATCTTAACAGGTCAGATATTCCCTACCAGACCCACTCTCCTAGAGGAATAGTGTTTTTGCTGCTGTTGTTTTTTTGAGACAGGGTCTCACTACATTTTCAGGCTGGCCTTGAACTCACTGGCCTCAAACTCCCAGCAATTCTCCTGCCTCAGCCTCCAGAGTATTGGAATTACAAGCCTGCGCCACCACACTGGGCTCCAAAGGAAAAGGATTGACAGGGTTCAAGCCCCTCCACAAATCTGAAACCAAATGTCATCCCAACACTGGCAGAGGCCCTGCGAAACCTCACTCCACGTGAAAAGCCCTCATTAAACTCAGAGTTATATTTGGGGGAAAAAAATGGAACAGAAGTTATATTTAGATGAAATGGCTTCAGAGAATTCTACTAAAAGCAGCATGCTCATACTGATCCTCTAAAAGAAAAGATTTTCCGTAGCTGTTACACACAATTCCCAAAAACAACTGCTGTGAATGGACTCGAAGACTTCTGCTCATCTAGAAGAACAGAAGCGCCCAGGGCATCGGCAAAATTACGCAGGAGAAACAACGAAGGACACAAAGGACTTAGACATGAGGTTTAAAAAGCAGAGCAATTCCAGACAGAGACTGAGCTGAGGCCGTCTTGAGCAGTCTGCCAGTAACTCCTCAACTCATGCACTGGATACAAAACCCACAGTCGCCCTGGGCAACTCTACCTAGACAGGTTCCTCTCTCAGATGTCATCAGCACTCACCCTGTGGCTGCCCTCACCTTGAAGCTAGCTTGCTAAACAAACACAACATCTTTCTTTTGGCTCTTCTCGCCAACCATTTCTGACATCTATTTTCTAACCTATCAACTTTACAAAATGCTAATGAAGAAGAGCTCGGAGGCGGTTTTGTAAACCTGTGAAGTCTTTTCATGAATGACTGCAGAACCGAGGCGTGGTCACCAGAAACAGAAATGGTCAGTGGCAATGGTTCCTCTCTTCACAGGCTGCAGGGCTCTGCATTCACAGGCTTGGAAGTCACCACAGGTTAAGGGGCCCTCTTCTCTAAAGAGCCTCAGGAAGAGGCCACTTCCAGCAGCTCAGCCAAGGCGGAGTGGAGGGCAAGGTGACAGCGTGTGTGGGGAGGTGACCTGGCTCGGAGCTGGCCTGCAGCAACTCGGTCAGTGGGTGACCTGCAGAGGCCTGCTGCCAGCTGCTCCTACAGTGCAGGGTGGAAAACTGTGGACCGTCTCTGCAGTGGTATTTGCAGAAAATGTGAAGAGCAGCAGAGAAGTGAGGCCACACAATTTAATACGATTTAGAGCCCTTGCAGCAGCAGAGCCTGCGTTCTGCAAGTCTGGAGGTGACACAAAAGACCTAAGACGCCAAATACAGAGTAGATCCTGTGTTCCTCTTGTCCCCAGGCTGTCAGCTCCTTCCTCCCTCCCCTTTCCCCATTCTATATCTATCATTTTTACCAGGCTAAGAAACCAACAGAGACCACTTGTCTGCTCTCTGGTGAAAATCACATTAATTACCTTGATCAAATCACCCCAGGGAAATCACCATCTCAGCCCCCTAGTATAATCAAGTGCTTAAGCAGCTCCTCCCTTCTTTCCTTGCTGGCCCAAGGATGAGCCAAGTTTGAAGAAAACTTGCCCGGTACATGAATGAACTTTATAACTGACCAGGCAGGAATAAGACAGCAACCAGCACACAAGAGGCACAGAAACATTGGGGGAAGCTGAGCAAGGTGCTGCATGCTTGTGATTCCAGTACTTGGGAGGCTGAAGGAGGAGAATCACTAAGGGTGGGGGGGAAGCACTGGGAGGATTAAACTTATTCTGTAAGCCTATTTACTGGGCAGGCAACAGGTGGGGGTCATAAGTCCCCAAGAAAGCAGGTGTCTCAAGAGGGTGGAAAGGGGCCTAGCGACCTGGACTAGCACAGGCAATGGCTGTAAAGATGAGCAAGGGTCTTGAAGTAGAAAAGTAGGAAAGTAGACGTCTCCAAGAACAGCTCTAAAATCAGGCCTGGCTTAGTCATCAGGAACCCCAGAAGCAGCCTTTGTAAGTTCATATGCAACAGAACACCTAAGATGAAGGCAGGGAGGGCAGGGAAGACACAAGCAGAAAATCTGTTTCACTCAGGCTCCTGGTGGCAGGGCAGCTGCTGAGAGCTGGCTGTCTGCATCCTGGTCCAAGCCTTTGAAACCAGGAGGCTGGGAGAATCCAAATGTCCTAAAGAATACTGGGTGCCTGGAGGAGACCCCTGTTGGAGGGGGCAACAAGCCTATGTGGGACATTTGTGCAGGCTTTGTCTGACCAGGACTCAGCTAGGGCCCCTCTCCCACTAGGACTTCAGGGAGGTCGCTGGCCTCTCCTCAACCCAGGTAGGCACAGGAGCTCTCCACCTCCCCCTCTGCCTCCACCTCCGCCCCCACTGGTGGGTGCAGGAGTGCAAGTGTCCATGGAGGGAAAGTTAGCCACTTTCACACTTCCTTGAAATACGAATAAGAAAAAAAACAGCCACGGGCCAACATCCAGCTTGCACCATGGAACTGACATAGTCCGGGCTTCTGAGATGCTCCAGTCGAGCAAGGCCAAGGATGAGGGTTCCCTCTCCTCCCAGCCCGCTCCCTGGACGAGAGCCTCCCATACCTCATCTGGAGCCAGCAGCGCCCCAGAACCGGCTGTGGAGTACAGGGCTCTCCACCCACGGCCACACGATGTCAGCAGGAACGCACGGCCCATTCAACGCCTAGTTTCTCCAGCAGCCCTCGGTCATCGTCATTTTTTTAGGGGTAACTTTGGCCTAAAATGAGCTTCTCAGGACCCCACCTTGAGGGCCCAACACTTTCTGTATCCCAATCGAGAACGAACCCGCCGTCACAGGGAAGCTGATCAGGAAACAATGAGGCGGCAGCACCAACCTTGGCACCCAGTAGGCGCTCGCCCAAGCAAGCCCGGCCATGGGACCCTGGGGAGAGTCTGGCTAGGGGCACACAAAGGCCTGGCCAGCCCGGGGCTGTACCCCTCGCTACGCTGGGGGAAGCTGGTTTAGAACTGGAGGGGGGGGGCGAAGGAATCTGCCCTCATTTGCACACCGTCTGGGGCCCGGTCAATTTGCTTAATCACAACTCTAAATGCCAGCGCGCAGCACACAATGCGCGCCCATTAACAGGTTTAAAGTGTCGCAGCGCTCGCTTTAAATGAGAAAAGCCTGCAACAAAGAGGGGAAAAAGCCAAGTTCCTCAACTTGAAGAAAGCCTTGGGTAGCCCTTGAATCTCGGGAGTTTCAAATTTAGAGCTTCACAGCAGAAACGCTTGAGGCCCTGGTGTGAGGGATGCGAGGTGGGAGGGGGGTTAAGAATACCCGGTTGTTGGGAATCAGCTCGCAGCCGCCTCATGAACCCAGAGAACTTGGGGGCGATGTCAACCCGGATCCTCCGGACCCCGCCCAACTGCCCAGGAAAACTGACCGATCTCTAGAAAGGAGAGGGAGGACCCCCCCCCAAGTGGGTACAAATCCAAGTTTTTTTTTCACTTGGGGCAGGCAAAGAGTTTTAGGGGCAAAAGAAGATCCCTGAGGTGGCTCCCAAAGGCTCTACCCTCAATAAAAGGAGTTTAAGGAACTTTGCTTTCGTCCAGACCCTGGCCAGTGCAGCCTCACGCCCGGCGCCGCGGCGCAGCTCCACCCCGCAAACAAGTTCGGCCCGGGATCGGCGCGGCAGCCCCCTCCCCCACCCACGCAGAGCCAGGGGGGCCCCCAGGCCTGGCCCCCACCGCGGCACGGCGCGACTCGCTCACCGTACGCGCTCCGCCCGGCGACAGGGGTCCGTTGGAGAGGTACGGGCTGCTCAGGTCCGGAATCATCAGGAAGGGGTACCCAGGATAGGGGGGCCCCTTAAAGTATGCGCCGTCCTGAGGCCTTCTCACTGCAGACAAAACCGAGGCAGGGTGAGGCCCGGGCCCCTGGGTCAGGGCCACAGCTGAGGGCTCCGGGCGGAGACCTGGAACCCGAGCGCCCCGAGCGCGCGCCCCGGGCGGCTGCTGTGGAGAGGGGCAGAGCGGCGGCTCGGCCGCCCGGACAGGGGGATCGCGCGCGCCGCGGGGCCCGGAGAGGAACGCGTACCTTCGGCGAAGTAGTCCCGCGGCTTCTGGAAGGCGTCCCGGGCGGGCTGCGGACGCCTCTCCGCCTGCGGAGGAGACACAAAGGCGAGGGCGGTAAGCGGGAGCCGGGCTGGGGTCCCCCGGGGCCGGCCGCGGGCGCCTCCTCACCTCCGAGTCCGAGCTGCTGCTCTGGTTCTCCGACTCGTTCACCAGGGACGACTTGACCTCGTCCAGGTCCCGCTGCGCCGAGGCGCTGTCGCTGCTCGGCTCCTGCTCCTCGCCCCCCTCGTCCTGGAAGGGGATCAGCTCGTCGTTCGCCCCGAGGTCGTCCCCTCCTCCGCCGGCCGCCCCGGCTCCCGAGCCGCCGCCACCGCCGCCGCCGCCGCCACCGCCGCCGCCGCCGCCGCCGAGCTGGGGCATGGTGGGGCCGCGGGCCGGGGCCGCCGCGCTCGCAGCCCCGCGCCGCCTGCGCCCTGCCCGGCCCGGCCCGGCGCGCCTCCCGCCCGCTCCGCTCGCCGCCGCCGCCGCCGAAGCCGCGACAAAGTTTGACAGGGCGTGGCCCCGCGGGGAGCGGGCCCGGCGCGGCGCGGCCCGGGCGGAGGAGGCTCGGCTCCGGCCCCTCCGGCAGCGCGGAGCCCAGGGCTCCCCAGCTCGCCGCCGCCGCCTGCTCCGCCGGGGCGTCCCAGCGCCTGGCCCGCCGGGGAGGGGCGAGCGGGGAAGGAGGGAGGGACCGCCCGGCCGGGCAGGGGGGCCGGAGGGAGGAGCCCCGGCTGCAAGCTGACACCCGCGCGCCCCGCGGAGCCCGGGGAGCCTCGGCGCGCACACCCGCGCTCACGTTCACACTCGCCCCCTGCTCGATCGCACCTTCCGGGGGCTGCGCCTCCTTGCGGCGCGCGGCGCCCCCCCCAAGGCCTCGCGGGTCCCTTGCCCGCACCTCACCTGGACCCTTCGGCGCCCTCTCCGCTCCCTCCCGCGAGCCCCGGGAGCCTCGCCCGCGCCCCTCCTCATCCCCTAACTTTCTTCCAAACTCCCCCGAACTCCGCAGCCGCCCGAACCCCCTCCCCGCGCAGAGGCGCGCTGACTGGCGGGCGGCACTGCCCCCTGCGGGAAAGGCCTGGACACGCAGATGGGTCTCGCGTCCCTAGCGAGCGCGGGATCCGGTCCGTCCCGGTCCACCCGGCCGGATGCACGGAGCGGGGGGACTGGGGAGATTTATGGCAGGCCGAAATACGCCGGACGGCCTTCCGCTCCTCTTTCCTGTGGAGCTCCTGCGCGTCCCTCGCCCCCGTCCGGGTTTCCATCTCGTCCAGATGTCCAGAGTCAGGACTCTCTGAAAGCTCGAAGATCACCCTTTCTGCATAGCTAGAGACTGCGGCCTAAATCGAACACTGTCCTGGAGAAGGGATTTGGATTCCACTCATTTCAAGGGAAAATCGTCAGTTCAGTGACCCCTAAAGCTGCCGAGGTAACCAGTAAACATGAAAAAGCCCCGGGCAGCTTCACAGGTAAGAAATGACATTGAGATATCCCGCAGAGCTGGCGGCCTACCTCAGTGGTACAGCGTGTGCTTAGCATGCGTGAAGCCCTAGGTTCAATCTCCAGGAGGGATAGACAGAGTTTATCTCGTACTTAACCAGTTCGACAAAGCTTTGAGGAAACAGGATGCCTACCATCTGTGTCATCCACAGTGAGAAACTACTGGTAACTGTAAACTTTAAAAACAAGCTAGAAGATAGTACGGGAGTATCCAAGAGCGGTTTGAACACAACTGGCAGATGCAGAGAAAAATTGCAGATCCAAGGACGTTCAAGGAATGGGGGAGACGGGTCTCATGCCTTCTGTGTCCTTCTGACACTGGGGGTGCAGCAAAGCAAGCAGCTTGGCAGGAAGTGCCGGCCTCCGTGGATTTGGAAAAACAACCCTTAAATGAAAGATCACATATGGCACTCACTGCTTCACTTTTGCCTTTTAAACTGACACATGCATTTGTGCCTGCGCAGAAAAATTCTGAGCTGTACATCAAATTATTATTATTATTATTATTATTATTTTGGAACCGGGGATCAAACTCACAACCTTGTACTTGCCAGGCAGGTGCTTACACCCCGGCCATACACCAATTTCTACTTCTGGGAAAGAGGAAAAGTGAGAGGAGCCGGATAGTTTTACTTTCCACATATTTTATTGTTTATTGACAGGTAAATAATAAGTGCTATGTATTTTACACAATTCATGAATTTGTCTCATGAAATTTTTTAAAAACACATGTATTGTGCCTGAATATGGTTGCACACATCTGTAACCACAGCTACTCTGGAGGCTGAGGCAGGAGGATCACAAGTTTGAGGGAGCCCAGGCAACTTAACAAGAGGTTGTCTCAAAATAAAATGGGGTGGGGAAGTGGAGCATCCCTGGGTTCAATCTGCAGTGCCACCCCATCCACACATAACATAGGCATATGAGGAAAGTATCTGGAATAAAAAGTAAAAATGCCCCCCCACCACGCACGCACACAAGCCCTTGCCAGGTAACCACCTTCAGTCGGGTTCTTGCAGTGACGCTCTGCATTGGTTTGATGTCTCTCCTCCCGGACATCCCCCCCAAGCAGTCCCCTGAGCACATGTAGACACACACTCCCACATACAGCTTCACAGGTATGGAATTATACCATTCCCCTTCTTGCCTAGTATTCTTGTAAGATGTTATAGGTTTTTTGTGCTGCTGGGTTGAACCCAGGACTTTGCCCATGTGAGCGCCCCAACCCTTTGTAGAGGTTTCTCATGTGATCCCTAAACATGGAGCCTGTAGTATGCACTTCCTCTATGGCATTGCCCCAAGTTCAAGGCCAGCCTGAACTACATGCAGGAGACCCTGTCTCAGATCCTTCCCTTAAATGTTCACAGTTTTGGGGGATTCGACTAAGGGTGCATCTTTGAGGGGGAACTGACCACACCACACCTGTCAGCCCAGAAAAATGCAAACCCAAACAGCGTGTCTTCTCAGCTATCAGATTGGCACTGGAGGGAGACCTGGGGCATCAGGCACGGACAGGGCCCCTGTGCCGAGCAGCGCCCTAGGCTGTGAGGTGCGCCATTGTGCAATGTTCCTGAAGGGAAGTTTGGCAGTACCTACAAAAACGCTTTAAAAGTGTGAACGCTTTGACTCATCCCTGTACTTCTAGGATTTTATACTTAGGAAATAACCAGCTGTCTGAGGAAAGCCGTAGGAGTGTGTTCATGACAGTGACAAGCTGGGCGCAATCTCCATGTCCCCACACAGAGAACGATGACATAAAATCAGATGCACTCGAGCCAGCGCTACGACACTGTGGAAGTAAGTTTGCCAACGTGGAAGGAGGCTCGTGAGAAACAGTGAAAGCAATGAATTAAAATAAACAAATGGGCCAGGGGAGAAGTACAGCTCAGGGGCAGAGCCCTTGCTTAGTGTGTGGGTTCAAATCCCAGCACCAAAATAATATAAGCATACGTGGACTTACACTTCGAGTTCTGAGGAGTGTTGATACCAGACTGATCCTTCCATCAAGAACCACTGTAAAGGACTGCAGATTTCACTCATCATAGGCGCCTGCCTGGCAAGCGTGAGGTCATGAGTTCGATCCCTGGCACCACAAAACAACAACAACAATAACAACAACAAGTTAAAGGCAGAAAGGTTTATTTAGCTCAGTCTATAGAGGTTTCAGTCCATCATTGGTTGCAGCATAAGCTGGCATGGCAGGCATCACAGAGAAGAAACAGTTCATGGCAGGCAGAAGATAGCAAAGCAATAGCAAGCAAGAGACGACCACTGCTCTTTCTGGCCCTTATATCTCATCCAGATTACTCAGGGCAAGTGGCATTCACATCCTTAATCTCCTGCCCTTCAGCCTAGCATTGCACATACTCTAGATCCAGCCCCTTTTGAAAAGCCTCACCTATGACTGCATGGGGCTTTGAAGGGACATCTAGATAGAAACTGTAGCAATGATGCAGACAGCACCAGCTCTGCTGAAAGAATATATGTCAACACTGCAAGATGACCTGCTTATCACGCTCCTCCCTCCTGAAAGGAGTCATCAGAAAAATTAGCTGAAATCAAAACGTCTCATCACAACCAAATCTCTTTACGAAGTACATTTTCTCATTTGAGGAAGAGGCACATTTATTGTCAAGCATGGAAGACTACTTACCAATGGTGTGCTAAATTACACTTTTTAAAAACTAATTAAGGTGTGGTGGCACGTGCCTGTAATCCCAGCACTCAGGAGGCTGAGGCAGGAGGATCATTGGGAGTTGGAGTCCAGCCTGGGCTACAAAGTGAGCTCAAGGCCAGCCTGAAGTGCACAGCGAGACCCGTCTCAAAAACCAAACCAAACCAAGCTAAGTCTAGTGGTACATTTAGGCACACACAATGATCCCACTCATCACGGGGAATTTGTACCTGTGCAGGATATATCTTGATTCTTTTCTTCCCCCCTTGCCCCCACACTCCCTTCAAACCTTCTTCCCCTCCCTATTTACGAAAGCTCTGTTTCAGTTTCTCCTTCTTTTCTTGTTTTTTTTTTCCTTTTCCCTCCCTTTCCTTCCCCCCTCTTCCTAGTTTTCCATCCCATTGGAGGATTTTGGATTGGCTACAGGGCCGGGGATTTAGCTGGCTACAAATAACACCCCAAATCTTTGTTGTTGTTGTTGTTGTTGTTGTTAGTTCTTTGCAGTGCTGGGGATCAAACCCAAGGCCTCACAGTGCTGGGTAAGCACTATGCCACTGAGCTACATCCCCAGCTCCTTCCCATTTGAACATTTTCTTTTTATTTCACAATATCTGTTATACATCTTTGTTGTTATTTACACTTCCTGTTTCTCATACCAGAGAAACTATGCTATATTTGCACATGTGTCTGATTTATTTCACTTAAGAGTATGGTCTCAAGGTGCATCCATTTACCTAGAAATGTCTCAAGATTATCCTTTTTTATGTCTGAGTCATACTCCATTATATAAAAGAACCACACCTTCTTTATCTGTTCATTGGTTGATGGACATTGGGGCTATTTCCAAGATTTGGCTATTACAAACTGCTGCTGTAAACATGAGTGTTCATATATTGCTATGGTGTGAGGCTTATAGTTCTTTTGGGACCATACCAAGGAAGGGAATAGCTGGGTCCAGTGAGACCTCTTGTCCTAGGTTTTTGAGGCATCTCCACACTGATTTCCATGAGTCCACACTCTCACCAACAGTGGAGAAGAGTTGCTTTCCCCCACAGCCCCTCCAGCATTTGTTATTGGTTGATTTCTTGATGATAACCATTCTTTCTGGATTGAGATGGAATCACAGCACTGTTTTAATTTCCATCTCTTGAATAACCAGTGACATTGAACATTTTTCATATATTTATTTGCCATTTGTATTTCTTCATCAGAGAAGTGTCTATTCATTTTGGATGGCCATTTTTGGATTGGGTCTTTAGGAGGGTCTTTTTTTTTTTTAGTTATTTATATATCTAGATATTAGTCCTTTGTTTGAGGAACAGCCAGCAAAAAATTTTCCCACCCTGCGGGTTGTCTATTCACTCTATTGGTAATGTTTCTCTTGTAATAAGATGAGATCCCAGCGCCAGGGACACAACTCAGCTGCTTGTCAAGCATCAGGTTGTAAGTTCAATTCCCGGTACAAAAAGAACAATGAGATCCCACTTGTTAATTGTTGTTAATTCTGGGACCAGGAATTTAGCTCAATGGCATAAGCACCTGCCTGGCAAGGCTGTGTGTTCAATCCCTAGTCACCCCACCCCACCCCCGCCAGAAAATGCTGTTAATTCTTTATGATATTCCTGTGCAATCAGGTTTTTGGGTTTTTTGGTGTTTGGTGGTTTGTTTTGTTTTGTTTTTTGTCTTTTGAGACAGGGTCTCACTATGCAGTTCAGACTGGCCTTGGGGCTCGCTTTGTAGCCCAGGCTGGCCTGGAACTTGCAACAGTCTTCCTACCTCAGCCTCCCAAGTGCTGGAGGGTATTATTCATAAAGCTCTTCGCCTACACCACTGTCTTCAGGAGTTCTACCTATTCTATCTTTCAGCAGATTTAGTGTTCATGTTTTAATATTTAGATCTTTGATCCATTTTGAGTTTAGGTTTTTGGGGGGAGGTACCAGGACTTGAACTCAGGACCTCACACTTGCCAGGCAGGCGTTGTGCCACTGAGCTACATCCCTGGCCCTTGATTTTAGTTTAGTGCATAGTAAAAGATATGGGTCTTAGTAACCACGGAAATGTGTCCAGTATAACTAAAATTGCTTAGGACAATTAACCTTTCAGCACTGCTTAAAGAGTTGAGGACACTGGAAATCACAATAATTAATTAGAAAACAAATCAAATTATATCAAATAATTTTTAGAGGCTCTTGGTGAACTGCTTACAGTAATGATACAACTCAGCTAATGTTTATTCATAGTCAGTGGCAAATTTCAAGTGACTGAAGAATTATCTTTTTTTTTTTAATTGATATTGGGGATCAAACTCACAACTGCACGCTTGTAAAGCAGTTGCTCATGCTGCTGAGCTAAATCCCCAGCCCCTATCATTTTTTAAAAGTTAAAAACATTTTATTACAGTAGAAGACATTGCCATGCATCCCCCTCAAAAATCCTTCTGAAGAATTATTCTTAATAAACAGTCTGAGTGGAACAGCTATAAGCGATAATATTTCCACAGGAGTGAAGGAGCCTGCTAATTCAGTGCAACCTGTGGTGAAATGTGCTAAGATGTATTACAAGTGTCAGCAGTAAATACATGTCTGGGGCAGAAAAGGAGTCAGGTGGAAACATTTAGAAAGCTTGTGAAAATGCAAGGTGTTAAAAGGCTGTGGTATCCAGTAGACTATTCATCCATAAGTACTTTGCCAAAAATATTTGAATCTGTTACTTGTCATTGAACAAGGAATATCAGTGGTGAGTTTTAGTCACTCTTGTGGCCTTAACCATCACTGTTGAACAGTGCATGGCTTTGGAATAGTTTTCCCTGCAAACTTGCTGATGTTACTTAATGAATTCATCTAAAATGAAAAGACAAAACAGACTGGACATCCAGGTGCACATTTATAACCCCAGCTACTCAGAAGGCTGAGGCAGGAGGGTCCAAAGGTCCAGTCCCATCCAATCAACTTAGTAAGACCCTGTCTTAAAAAGAATAAAACAAAAAAGGGCTGGTAAGGTAGCTCAGGCTCTGGGCTCAGTCCCTAGTGTCACAAAGAATAACTAATTAATTAATTTTTAAAAAGAAGGAAGATAACAATAAAACAAGTGTTGATGAGGATGTGGAGAAATGAAAGCCTTGGTACACTTTTGGTGGCAGTGTAAAACGGTGCAGCCTCTTTGGACAACAGGCTGCCAGTTCATCACGTGACTAACCATGTGACCCTGGGTCCCACAGTTCCACTTCCGGGCAGATATCTCAGAGCCTTGAAAACAGGTTAATGTAACAGCAGTGGGAGAGTGTCCACAGCAGCTGCCGTGCACTCAGCAGTGACCCCTAAGCTTCACAGGGTGAGGCCATGACCCCCAGCTCAACTCTCAGTGCAGGTGAGTAAGGATGAATCAGGGTGCACCCTGATCTGATAGGATTTGTGGTTTTAGTAAGAGGAGAAAGAGCTGTGTGTCTGTCTGTCTGCCTGTCTCTTCTCTTTCTTCCTCTTGCCCTCACTCTCTGAACCAAGGAAACAGCTGCGTGAGCGCACAGCGAGAAGGCAGCCATCTTTCACGCAGGAAAAAGCCCTCACCAGAAGCCGTCCTGCCCTTTACCCTAATCACAGACTCCACTTCCAGAACTGGCAGGAAGTGAATTTCTACTCCACAACTGCAGAGTCCATGGCATTGTGTTAATGGTCCCCTGAGCTGACAGAGAGAACAATGTTATCCATAAGAGCTGCATAAGCAGGGGACTGGGAACCGGAAGGGCTGGGGCATAGCTTGGTGGCAGAGCACTGGCCTAGATGCCCCAGGCCCCTAGGTGCCACCCCACCACATTAGTCTAGACTAATATGAGACCCAACAGGCTCTAAAGTAAGGAGAGTAGTGTTACTAGTGGAGTTAAGTGGGACATTCTATAATGATTAAGGGGGAAAGTTAATAATTCAAAACTTATATTTACCCAATAACATAGCTCCAAAACACATACAAAGAACACAATTAAAAGAGAAATGAGCAAAATATTCATAGCTGGTCCTCCTCATCTTCCTCCTTCTTCTTCTTTTGGGTGTAATGGAGATTAAACCAAGGGCATCACATTCCCTGACAAGGACTCCCACTGAGCTATACAGTATGATTAATACTATGAAACATAGAAACTGTGTTGCATTTTCAGTAGGAGTTTAAAATGATACACCCGGGCTGAGGATTTAGCTCAGCAGCATAAGCACCTGCCTGGCAAGTGCAAGGTCTTGAGTTTGATCCCCAGTACCAAAAAAATAAAAAAAAAAGTGATACACTCATTTCATAGTGTACAAAAATTCATTGATTCTATTAAAGTTGAACAAATGCAGAGGCCATGACCCAGCAAGCGCACTTCCGTGGGTCCACGGCCAGCCATCCACGTCCTCCAGGAAACAGAACCCACAGAGGAGTGAAACCAACCATGGATGGAAATATTTGGGAGGAAAATTGCCCCTGTGTCGTTTTTGGGGTTGCCCTTGTTTCCTAAATGATCCCGTGTTACAAGTATTTGCAGGGCATCCGCAGTGGGCTCACCAGGTCTCAAGGAATCTAGACGAGATCTAGAGCACCAGGAGGATGTGCGGAGATTGTGCTGCACCGTTTTGTGTAAGACTCTCGCCCACAGGCATAGTTTGGTGTATCTGTGAAGGGTCCTGGCTGTACAGACGTCTGCTCCTCATTTAATGACCAAGTCCCAGTCTTGCAACTAGGTCATTAAATGAATTGGTCGCTAAATGAGGAATTGCATGTGGTATGTACATTACAGTTTTTAGAACAAAGAAATGATCAAAGGAAACTCTGACTTGATGACTTCACCTTTATCTGTGTAATTCTTCCATGCAGTACTGTGACGTATAACAGAACATAAAACTACAGTACTGTACGGGGCAGTACCATCAGCACAACTTACAGTACCATATAAACAGGGTGTATTGTGCAAAAAAGGCACTGGGGCTCTATAAATAAGATGTACAGAACTGTACCCAAAAAAGAAGATGAGGGATAAACTGCAACAGTGCACTTTGGCGGTGTTGGAATAGCCCTTAAACAGTGAATGTGTGTACTCCAGGGAAATAACAGGCACGCAAGTGCATGCCTGTGATGTGAGGCTGAGGAAACAAGATTGCAAGTTCAAGCCCAGCCTGGACAATTTAGTGGCTTAGTAAGACCCTATCGCAAACTAAATTCACAATATTTTTAAAACGGCTGTGGATGTCAAGCTCAGGGCAAAGACTCTGAAAGAACAAACAAACAAACCTCTAAGAACTCTGTCTTTACCTACATAGCCTTATAGCCTTCAGGCCCTTCCTCCTGGTTTTGTTTCCTGGCAACAATTCTCTCAATCATCAATTTTTTGTTGTCTTTTTGAGACAGGGTCTCACTTTACAGTTCAGGCTGGTCTGGACTTACTATGTAGCCCAAGCTGGCCTCAAACTCAAGGCAAGCCTCCTGCCTCAGCCTCTCGAGTGCTGAGATTACAGCTGTGCACCACCATGCCCAGCTTCAATCATCAACTTAAAAGCTCCTGGCCATTCTAGGGTTCCCACCGGCCTTTTCTTACTAACTCAGAGGCTCCAGGTCCCTGTCTTCAGTCTCTCCTGGGATCAGTCAGGCCAAAGCGGCGGCAGCAGCACTCTTAACTCGTGCCAACCTCCCACCACATCCTATTTACCCTGCGACATCACCTCGAGGCACCGGGTGGACCTGGAGCCAGTGGGTGCGTTTGTGGAATTATGATTCACAGTGCAGGAGGAGGCGGAGGCACATGCTGGATTTGTTTTTTTTTTTTTTTTTTTGGTACCGGGGATCGAACTCACGGCCTCACACTTGCCAGGCAGGCGCTTAAGCCACTGAGCTAAATCCCCAGCCCCATGCTGGATTTGTGATAAAGAGGGGTTGAGAGGGCCTGGGGTGGGTGCTCAATGAATTTTCCCTCAACTCAGTCCACGTTCCAGGAGGGCAGCAAGGTTTCCTTTTGCTTCTTTTTACGCGGGTGCCAGATACCGAGCCAGGGCCCTGCGCATGTGCCCGGCCTCTGAGCCGCGCCCCCAGCTGCTGTGTCACTTTGATTTTCCTCATTGCTGGGTCCCCAGTGCTGTCACACACACGGTGCCTGACGCATAGCAGGTGCACGGTTACTCCTTGCCACAAGCTCAAATCCACAACTGAAGAGCGGCCCTGATTATGTCCATGATTCTCCACTGCTGCAAAACTTGCCCTATGACACCACATTCACTACCTTTTTGCTCACTAACAGCTACTGACCGAGTGCTAAGTGTGCAAAGGGCCTGGTCCATGCCATCGAGCCACCAGCCCTGAGATGATGTGCAGGGATAGCGCCAGCTGCCCTCGTTCTACTTCCTCCACCCACCTCGCTGCCCTGTAGGCCCCAGCCTTGCTCTCTGCCTCCACTCCTGCTGTCCCTGCCAGTTCTTCCGCCTGACCTGTTAGGCCCATAGGGCTCCTGGACTCTTAAAGGTTGATAGAGGGGAGAGTAATTCACCCCTTTCTTCAGCTGAGACCGGCTGGAGTTTTCTTGAAAGGTCTCCCCACAGAGGCTGGTGGTGGAGTCCAGAGGCAGAACACTTGCTTAGCATGCATCAGGTCCTGGGTTCGATGCCCAGTTCTGGAAAGAAAAAAATGCTGCATTTTGCATATGGGATGTCCCCTTAGGGCCCATATGTTAAAGACTTTGTCTCCAGCTTAGGCTGATGAGCAGGAGTGGAGACTGAGAGGCAGGGGGTTATTGGGTCCTTGAAGAGGACCGTGGGGTCTCTTTTCCTCTGTCTGAGTTACTTTTCTTTTGCTAAGACAAAATCCCCAACACCTATAGCTTAAGGAGGAAAGGTTTATGTGGCTCACAGTTTGTGGAGGTTTCAGTCCATCATTGACTGGCTCCTGGGCAGGCTGGCATGGCAGCAGAGAAACAGTTCATGGTGGGCAGAAGGTAGCAAAGCAACGAGGGATGACACGGCTCTCTCTGTCCCTTACATCTTCTCCAGGCTACTTAGAGCAGGTGGTACTCACATCCTTCATCCTAGTGCCCTTGAACCTAGCACTGTACCAGGAATCAATCCCAGCCACCTCTGCAAAAGCCCAGCTCTAGATCCAGCCACCTCTGCAAAAGCCCCATGTATGATCGCATGAGGATTTGGGGGGAACATCTAGACACAAGCCATAACAGCCTCCCTTGCATGTACTGGCCACGAGGGGAGTAGCTTGGTTCTGCCATGTGCATCGTGCAATGGTGAGCTACCCAGCCACAGCGTCAACTGATCATAGGCAGAAACCTCCAAGCCAAGAGCCACAATAAACCTTTTCCCCACCAAATTGAACTATGTCAGGTATTTGTTACACTAATGGAAAACTGACTGACATTGATCCTTAGGTAATCAAGATAAAGTAATAACAAGAACACTCAGATAGTCAAAGCAAAAAAAAATGGAAGGTTTATAAATCCTGGAGTTTTCACCCCAAACTCTTGTCATGATCATATTTTTTGTTTATTTGACTAGTTGGTTTTCTTGAGGCAAGTTTACACTATATATTCCATGCTGGCCTTGGATTTGCAGTGATCCTCCTGTCTCAGCTAGCTCCCAAAGTGCTGAGATTACAGGTGTGAGCTACATGCCTGGTTAAATAATCATGTTCTTTGAAAGGTTTATTAAATGTTTAATGACATGGAACTTTTAAATGGTTAAACTTTGGATGGCTGTGATGTGTGAGAAGTAAATCAATTCACTATTCTTTTTTTTTTTTTTTGAGGGGGATGTTGTTTGAGTCAGGGTCTTGCTATGTAATGCAGGCTGGCCTTGAACTCACTGTGTAGCCCAGGCTGGACTCGAACTCACAGCTGTCCTCCTGCCTCAGCCTCCCTGAATGGTGGGGTTACAGGTGTGTGCCATTATCCCCAGCTGGAATGTCAATTTGTAAACTCTTTCCAATTCCAATTTTGTGCTAATTCTAAAATAGCCGGGCATGGTGACACATGCGTCTAATCCCAGCACTTGCAAGGCCAAGGCAGGAGGATTTCTGTGAATCTGAGGCAACCTGGGCCACATAGTGAGTTCAAGACCAGCCTGGACTACACAGTGAGACCCTGTCTCAGAAAAGTAAACAAGCAAAAACCTGGTATTATGTTCTAGTAAATAGAATATTTGTAGGCACCTTCATTTTTTTGTGGATTTAACCAATATAGTTTAACGTCATTAAATGGCAAATGAGGTGTAAGGCATAATGTGTATTTTTGTTCTAATCTGGAGTGACTCCTCGCACCAATTACCAGTCGTTCTAACAGCACATAAAGATTGGAAGCTGGTGGGGGTGGGGTGAGGGTTACCTTTGTTTCTGTCCTGACTGCAGAGCCCAAGGTGATCTGTCTACCTTTTTCTTTTGGGATTCCTTTCACCAAGAATTAATTGCCTGGAGAAAGTTTTCCCTGGTTGCATTTTTGGAGTAACTATTTTTGAAGGAATAAATATTCCTTCCAGGTAACCTGAAACTTTCCGAGCGTGTAGCAACAGTTTGCTCTAAAGTGAGGGACCCGTGTGAAGGCCTTTTCAGCCTGCTGTGTGCCTGTTCGTGACAGATCCACTGTGGCCTTAATGAGCTTTTCCAGCATGTCATTTTGTCTCTTTGAAAATATAGAATTAAATTGTTTTATGGATGGGTTAAAATTTGAGCAAGAGCACACAGCCTACTCATTCTACAAGTTAAAGAATTTTCCCATCTATAAAAATCACACTGAATCATCCCAATAAATGGTTATTAAGTGTTCTTTGAATTTAAAAAATAAAGTTATGCAACAAACTCATCTTTCCTGTTGCTATAAACATGGAGAGCGTATTAAGTGGGAAAACATGAGGATTTGAGTTTGAATCTGGGTCTGACCATTGCTGTGACTCAGGACCAGTCAACTTAGGGGCCTCAAGCTTGCTTTTCTCAAGTCGGAGGCAGAATAACAGAACCAGGAGGTACCCTGCTTGGCCTCAGTCCAGCAGAGTAACCAGGAAGATACAGCATCCTGCAGGGAAAATCCGAACACGCTCTAAGATGGAGGAGATGACAACTCACCAGGGTGTTTTATTTACTTATTACTTACCATTTCTTCCTGGCAAATCCAGTTGCCTTCTCAGTTTACTATGGATTTTCTGGCTTCTAACCATTTTCCATTATTATACTTGGAAAAGTGACTTTTGCTTTATTTTCATTTTCTTTGTGATTTTGAAACAAGAGAGGGCCCACTCACCCTTTCCCCTAATCACAGTTTAAGTGGAAAAATGCTAAAGTATTTTGAAGCGGTATACACACACACACACACACACACAGCCACACATACACAGAGTTTGACAGATTTAGCTTTTGCCCTAAGACCACTAGATTCTGGCATTAAGTGTCCGGGCCCATGTCTTGTCATCTTTGGTTGGCAGGTTGTTTGATGGGTGATTGAATAATTGACACAGGGTCTCACTTGCTGCACAGTCCAGACTGGTCTCAAACTTGTCATCCTCCTGCCTCAGCCTCCCAAGTGCTAGGATTACTGACATGTGCCACTCACTACACCTGGTTCTCATCTTTGGCATTTAACAAGGTAGTAATTTGTTGTTTTGTAAAATATGAAAGATACATTTGCCACCTAAAAATTAGTCTGATGCTGTATCCACCAAGCAATGAGCTGGACTGCTTTCTGGAGGTGAACAGGAACCCCCGTGGAACTTTCACCTTCCAGTGTGTGTGTGTGTGTGTGCGTGCGCGCATGCGCGCGTGCGCGCGGACAGAGCCGAAGGAAAAGCTGAATGTGTAACAGTTGCAAAAAACAATCTCTCCCATGGGGAGCTGTGAGCTGGAACATTCCTTTAGATTTGCCCAGATTGAAGTGGGGGCCAGATCTCTGTGTCCTACATGGATTAGTCATTGCATATGGGCTGCCACCAAAATGGGGACAAAACCGTAGGCAGGGCAGATAATCCCGCCCTGGCCCACAGAAATTTCTAGGGAAGGATCCAGCTGCGGCCAAGACTCCTGGCGGCCAGGGAAATGGGTCCCTCAGCCCTGAGGGGGATTCTGCGCGGCCACCGAGGCACCGCAGTTCACCCCTAGCACCACATGGATCTGCCTTCTTTATGCAGTTAATTCATTCCATCTGGGAACGGCTCCAGGCCTCTGAATGATCTTCTTTCCTGGGAAAATTCTGAGCGAAAGGTTATTGGGACAGACCTCAGCCCCGGCTGCGTCTGTTTGTCTCGAGCAGTCTCCCTGCTCCCGGATGCACTCTGGTCCGGGATCCTGGGTTTCTCTCACCCCGTGCTAGCGCCTCTGCTTGTCCAGATGATTTGTCCAATGCATGGCCTGGACTTTCACAAATAAGTGGCCTGCATGGTGGGCAGCATGCTCTCCTCAGACCGTGGCTGTTTCTCTTGTCCATTTACCATAAACGCTGGACCGGAAGGACCAGGAGATTTCTCAGTAGATCACCTGGCACCTGAGTGTGAAACGCACCCTCTCCCATCTGTCCACCTACAGCAGCCCTATCTCCCTCTGATAGTAGGATCTGTTAATTATCCATGATGGCAGTGTGACTGCTAACCTCTTGGTACAAGGAGCTGAAAGTGACGGGGTGACAGCTACAGGGGACCATCACTATGTGCCCTGCCATTCTCTCCAGGAGCAGAATCGCTAGATCTTAAAATGGAAGGGATGGGAAACGCAAGTTCCCCAAGTGCCTCCATGGGCGTGACAGCAAGTGGGACACTCCTGCTCCTGTCTTGTCTCCTGGGGAAACGACATCATACAGTGTCATTGGTTTAGGGTGCGTATGGCATCCTGAATGACTGTGTTCTCTCCTTGTTGAAAATTGCCTCTAGCTGCTGCATCAGCCATAGCATCGGAAGACTGGGCACACCGTGGACTAGTGGATCCTACTGCCACATGGCCATCGCCGCCCTCTCTTGTTGGTTTCTCAGTCAGAGGCAAGGTGGGCAGAACTCCACGCTGGTAGATCACTCTGAGTGTCCTCAGTCAGAGCGCTGTGCTCTGAGCCCCAGGCTCTGCAAGCAGAAAAGACAGTTATTCCAGTCATGTTGAAGCAGAAAGTGCAGGGAAGCCGGTAATCATCTTGGCACCACGTGGCCAGGCTGGTCTCCCTGGGGAATGAATGACACTGGGCCACTTTGGTCTCTGCTCCCGCTGCAGGTTGGGCACTGGGCAGTAGCTACATCAGCTGTGGGGCCCGCAGCCCCACCGCAATGACTGCCTGAGCTGACTGTCCTGGGCGGCACTAACAGACCCTGCTGACCTCAGCTGGCTGAGTCATTCTGTCCCTTTGGTTGTCCGGTCCCTTTTCTGAGTTTGGATGCGCTCATGTGGAGAACGAAGGACAGAACAAAGATGTCCACACGTTTGCTCTCCTCCTTAGCTCCATCTGTAGATACCAAGAGTTGGCAAGTGACAGCCTACAGGCCAAATGCATGTAATCCCTGTTTTGTGAGTAAAGTTTTGTGGAAATGCAGCCATGGTCATTTATGGACAGATGGAATCTGGTTGCTTCTGTACAGCAGCAGCACTGTGCAGTTGTCCCAGAAACCGTCTGATCTCTGAGTTTGAAATGTTTGCTCTGACCCTGTATAGGAAATGTTCACAGACTCTTGCTTTGTTTAGTTTCTATGGCTGGGTCTCACTGCATAGTCCAGACCTGGAACTCATTAAATTGTGCAGGCTGGTCTGGAACTTACAGGTGGGATTACAGGTATGTACCACCATGCCTGGCTACTACTAAAATTTTAAAATAGACTGTTGCTGCCCTCTTAACCTGAAGACTTGGTAGGTGTGGCAGAAATCAGCTCATGTTGGGCATCTCTAACCACATGGTTGCTTGATATCTTATAGTCAGCTGTTTCATCTCCATTATGGTCCAAGAAAATGCCAAGACCTCTTTATAGAGGGATGTATAGCTGCCTGGGTTTCTCAGACATTCCTCAGAGGCCTTTTTTCCACATACAAACCTCTGATATCACCAAGCATCCTGGGCCACCTGGCCTAAGTTGCAGGGTTGCTTGTGATGCAGCATGAACCATTTGCAGAGCCTTTTCTTGCTCTGGGTCTCATTCAAAATTTTCAGCCTTACCAAAACACACACTCGCACACACCCCAACTGTCAGCCTTTCAACGGGGCACACATCTGTAATCCCAACACTCAGGAGGCTGAGGCAGGAGGATCACAGTGAGTTTAAGGCCAGCTTGGGGTACACAGTGAGTTCAAGGCCAACCTGCGTCCCTATAATACAGTTGGTACATTGTGTCAACTTGAGAAGGTCAGAAGTTTAAGTGATTCAGCAGGAGGCCAAGGGTCCTTAGTTGGTAACATTCTCAGCCTGTGTAATAGGAGGGACACAGATAGTGTCCCACCTGAGGGAAGTACCCTGCATACAACAGAAGGCAAATGAGGAGGGACTGATTGCTGGTTCTTCAGAGGAGCACCAGGCTTCGCCTTCAGCTTGGACGCCGTGTCCTGGATTCTGACACAGACCGTTTGGCTTTTGCCTGGGACTCTTCAGCCTTCCTCATAGACGTGTCAGAGTTCAGTCGCAGACCCATCAACCTCCTGACACGGACTTTCACGAGACGCTGCAGTGAGCTGCGGCCCTTGCACTGGCCCCCCAGCCTTCAGGGTGCAGACCCCCTCTGCACGCTTCCTCAGCCGACACCGCGGCTGACCATCGTGAGCCGGTCTTGTAATTTTTTATACATTTGTCTATCTTGTGTTATATCTGTTTCTCTAGTAAACCCTGATTGATACAGACCCTGTCTCAAACAAACACTGTCAGCCTTTTGTGTGGTCTACTAACCAGGCCAGCACAGCTCTCCCCAGCATGCCGCACCCTAACTCCAGGACCAGAGAGGCTTCCGAGAATTGTACTTTCTGCTCAGCAGATTCCTAACCTCTGCACTGATGTGCTTGGCCCCAGAACCCTCCTAGGCCTCACTGCCCACTCTCAGGAGAGCACGTGTCTTAAAGGCTCCAGCACACTGGCCCCTTCTTGCTCATGTGCTCCAGTTACACGATGTCACTGACCTGGGGGACCAATGTGACACTCTCCAGGTGCTCAGCCAGTCAGGTTACTTGGGGGCTGTCTTACGATAGCCTTCAAGGTGTAAACCAGAGCTGCGAATTCTTCAATGTTACTCTCTTCCTGCAGTGGGGGCTGGTTTCTCTCACGGATGAGGCACATGCCTGGGGCACATTAGCTGCCACATAAGGACACTCAAGCCACCAGTGGACAGGTCCATGAGATGATGGGGGACAAGGCTCCCTGCCAATGGTCATGCAAATGAGTCATCTTGGAAGTCTTTTTTTTTTTTCTCTGTTTTTTTATTTTTATGGTATCAGGGATCGAACTCACAACCTCGCACTTGCTAGGCAGGTGCTTATGCCACTGAGCTAAATCTCCAGCCCTCTTTTGGTCTTTTTGAGACAAGGTCTCACTATGAAGTTCAGGCTGGCCTTGAGCTCACTTTGTAGCCCAGGGTGGTCTCAAACTTGCAGTGATTATCTTGCATCAGTCTCCTAAGCGCTGGGATTATAGGCATGTGCCACAATGCCCGGCAGAGGTCAATTCTTTAGCCCTATTGACGTCCTCAGAGGCCAGACATCTGAGGATCAGCAGACGTCTGGGCTATAACTGTGTTAGAAATGCTGAGCCTCAGCTATAAAGGATGATCACACTGAGATATTTATAAATAGATGGACACGACTTGAGACCATTCTCTTAAGCGAAATAAACCAAACTCACAAGGGTAAATACCATATAGTCTCCCTAGTATGAGAGTTGATAAAGAGTATATAAGACTTTATGGTAGCCATGAGTCCCCATCTCATAGCTTTGAAGACTTTCAATGTTTTCAGTCATCAGGTAGAATGGTTTTATTCTGTTTTGTTTGACTATATCATGCGTGATGATATGAACAGCTGTTTTCAAGAAAACAAAACATTATGACAGCTATTGCTGATTTAATATCATCCTTCTTAGAAGTCCTACCATGCTTCTATTCTTCTACTACCATTGGTTCTATCTATCACATTGTGTCGTATTGAGATCTGAATATGTGTGATAGTTTAAACAAAATTTTTCTATTGAAAATGAGATATTATAGTACCCATTGATCATTTTCTGTTATTCGGTTCAGAAAGCCCTGTAATCCTTTCACTCTATGCATGGCTTTATACTACTTTGTTATGTTTGATATTATTGTATTTGAAACCATGCTCAACTATAGCAGAATAAGAGACATGGTGCTAGCGACTGTTGATGTCTGGTTGTCTTAATGTAAAGTACTGTGTTGCCTATGTTGTCCTGTTCTGATCTGCTCTGTACTGTCCTCTTTTGTTTTATTCTCTTTCAAATAAAATTTAAAAAAATAAAACATAAAAAATAAAAAAAGAAATGCTGAGCCTAGCACTCAGGAGGCTGAGGCAGGAGGATCGCCACAAGTTCAATACCAGCCTGGGTTTCATAGTGAATGCAAGGCCAGCCTCCACTACATAGCGGGACCCTGTCTGAGAGACAGAGAGAGAGAAAGAGAGAGAGAGAGAGAGGAAGAGAGAGAGAGAGAGCGAGGAAGTTGGGGGGGGAATGCTGAGTCTAACCATACAGCGAAGCCCCTCATGCCTTCCAGATCCGGAGTAACTGAGACAATGACGTTAAATGACGTTATTATCTGCCCAGGGCCTCCGGGGCCTAACGCTGGAGCTTGCAGGAGCTCAGCGCTCCCACGCATGCGCGCAGCCCGAGGTGTGAGACTCCCTAGGTCGCAGCGCTGGCAGGGCTCCCACTAGGCTGCTGCGCGGACCCGCGTTGGTTGTCGCAGGCGGTCACAGCCTGGCTCTGGTTTCTGGTTGCATCCGTCACCCCCGCGTCCTCCTCCCCTTCCCTGTACACAGCCTTCGCCCACTTTCAGGGCACCCCCAACACAATCGTGTCAAAGAGGCACCAATGCGCTCACATCTGCCTGCGGACCTAAAATTTACCTACAGTTAGCATCTTATGTCACCGAACGCGCGAACGTGGAAAGACAAACGTCAGGGACAATGCCCGCCTTCTGTGCTATGATTTAACATCGCTTTGGGAGTGTAAGCCAAACATGTCGTGCAAGAAAAAGCATGTTAGATTAGAAACATCATAATTGAAAAGGAAGCGATAAAATGATCCCTGCTTATAGATAACATAATTGCTTGTGTGGAGCACCCAAAAGGACTGAAAGGGAAGCTGTCAAAACCAAAAGCAGTCCCTTCGGTGAATGTTATCATTGTGCATATCTAAAATGTGCCAAGGCCGGGAGGTTTAGCTCAGTGGTGTAAGTGCCTGCTTGGCAAACTCGAGGCAAGTGCAAGTTCAATCCCTGGCTCCAAAAAAAAAAAAAAAAAGAATTAAAAAAGCAACTTGCCAAATAGTGACACATGATCCCACCTTAATAGAATAAAATGTGCCAATACAAAATTTTAAAAAATAAGCAAAGTTAGTAAAATACCAGGATAGAAAAATCAACATGTAAACTGCGCCTAGGGGCACACCTATGTACACACTGTTATTCTAGCATTCTGGGAGGCTGAGGCAGGAGAATCGCCAGTTTGAGCACTGCTCAGTGCTAAGGCCCTGGGTTCTCAGTAACAAAAAACCCCCCAAGCAACATGTAGAAGTCAATATCTTTCAAATATAAGTAGTAAGTAATTAGAAAATATAATGAAAAAGATCAATTTGAAATAGTAACAAAAAAGTAAAATATTTAGTGTAGACCCCCCCCAATAAGCAAAACCTATATTGTAGCAAGGTGGGTACACCTGGAGAACACAGTGGTAAGTGACGAAGTCAGACACACAAGCTTAGATATCACATGGCTTCTCTTAGAGAAGCCCAAAGTATAAACCACAAGCAAAACAAAAGAGAAATAATATAATAGGAAGGAGAAAGACATCTTTCTCAGGTTGGAGCAGGATCAAGAGCTGGAGGGAGGCGAGGGAGAGGGGTGAAGAAATGAGAACAGGCGTGCTGTGGACACGGGCCAGCTCCACATAGGAAAGCAATCAGGTGGCTCGCAGACGTGTACCAAAGAACAACCCCTGGCACATACGTGTATGGCACACAGGCGGGCTTCACAGATGGGAAGTCCTGTTCTCTGTAGGAAGACTTTATCTGAAGACGTCAGTTCTGCCTATGTGGCATGCTGATCATGATCTTATTGCAAATTATTGTCAGGTTTTAGTTGTTTGCTTTGTAGAGCTGCACGAATTTATTATATAAAGTTCCTTTGGGCCGAGTGTGGTGGTGCACGCCTGTAATCCCAGCACTAGGTAGGCTGAGGCAGGAGGATCACTGGGACTTGGAGGCCAGCCTCGGCTACAAAGTGAGTTCAAGGCCAGTCTGAATTGCAGAGTGAAGCCTTGTCTCAAAAAGACCAAAAAAAAAAAAAAAAAAAAGTGAAAAGAAAAAAGAAAAAATTCCTCAGGAAGAATAAACAAACAAGAATATCTAGTAAAATTCTTTCATAAAGAGACATGTAGAGACCAGCTCTTGGAGACGTTAGATCATTGTGAAAGTTCTATAACTGAGAGAGGTCTGTATTTACGTGTGGCTAGACAGCTTGACGGGACGGAAACCAGAATCTGGAAAGAGGCCTGAGAGCCGAAGGAGA
Organism: Dolichotis patagonum; assembly: GCA_004027295.1. Lineage (NCBI taxonomy): Eukaryota > Metazoa > Chordata > Mammalia > Rodentia > Caviidae > Dolichotis > Dolichotis patagonum. The sequence continues at coordinate 90,906 of PVJX010004744.1, forward strand.
CGTGGGCGTGATAAGGGATGCGTCTCACGGCGGCGGGAAGACGGACATTTATGCAGATGGCATTGAAACAGCTGTGCACGCTTATGGGGGAAGGCTGTGTGGGATCCAGGGTCCGCACACAGCAGGATGCTGATAAATGAGCAAGGGGCCTAATGTGAGAAGGAAAATATACGAGTACCAGACAGGCATGTGAGTGAATTAATTTCAGTCCCGTCCCCTCTTCCTCCTCCTCCTCCCTCTCTCCCGCCCCTTTTCCCTCTCCCTCTGCTTCTCTTCTCTCTCTCTCCCTCCCACCCCTTCCTCTTCCAGAACTGGGGATTAAACTCAGGGCCTTCACACTGAGGTACATCCCAGCCCTTTTGAATTTTTAAATTTTGATACAGGGTCTTAATAAGTGATGCAGGCTGGGTTTGACCTTGCCATCCTCCTGCCTCAGCCTCCCAGGGCCAGACTTGTGAATGTCCTTAGTAGGTGAGCTGAATATCGACAGCCTTAAAAATGAGATGCAGGGCCGGGGATTTAGCTCAGTGGCTTAAGCACCTGCCTGGCAAGCGTGAGGTTGTGAGTTCAATCACCGGTACCAAAAAAAAAAAAAAAAAGAGAGAGAGATGCAATGGGCCGGATGTTTAGCTCAGCAGCACAAGCGCCTGCCTGGCAAGTGTGAGTTCAAGAGTTTGATCCGCAGTACCGAAAAGGAATCAGATGCAATGGTAGA